>LNAC01000077.1:1853474-1888449 GCA_002007465.1 Ailurus styani | reverse complement strand
CAAAAAAAAAAAAAAAAAAAAAAAGACTGGCTCCAGAACTGCCTCAGAACCTGACCCCTCTAAGTTCAGTTCTGTTTCATAAGCATCCTCACCAGCAACCACAGCTTTTTGGAGGTGATCGGAGTAGATTTCCCTGCAACCAAACAAATAATCATCAATATCCATATCAGTTATCATCGTCCAGAGCTGTCCAATGTAGGGAAAACTGTGTAGGAAATTGTGTTGGCTATAAACCTGCTTCAGGACAGGCTCTGAAAGTGAAATTTAAAAATTAGGTTCCTGGGGCACCTGGCTGGCACAGTTGGTGCGGCACATGACTCTTGATCTTGGGGTTGTGAGTTTGAGCCCCATGCTGGGTGTAGAGATTACTTAAAAATAAAATCTTTTAAAAATAATAAAATAAAATAAAACAAAAATTAGGTTCCTGGTACTAGTGGTTTGTGTTTTGGTTCGGTCATTTATCCATTCCTCTTAAAATTTGAATGGAGGGCCACCTCGGGGGCGGGGGTGGGGGGCGGGTGCTCAGTCAGTTAAGCATCTGCCTTTGGCTCATGTCATGATCCCAGGGTCCTGGGATCGAGCCCCCTGTGTAGCTCCCTGCTCAGGACCCTCTGCCCCTTCTGCCATTCCCTCCCCTTCGTCCCCCTCCCCACTTATGCTTACACGCTCCCACGCACACTCTCTCTCTCAAATAAATAAAATATTTTTTTAAAGTTGAATGCAAAATGTCTTCAAAGCTCTGCTGTACTCAGTCTGTTTAGTCAGCATTATTTGGTGACTAATGAGAGACCGGTATCCCTGTCCTATAGACATTTACACAGCAAAATACCTATGCCACCATATTATAAGAAATATTATAAGAGTACAGAAAAGAAAATTTTTTAAAGACTTTTTTTATTTACTTTATAGAGAGATAGAGCACAAGTAGGCAGAGCAGCAGGCAGAGGGAGAGGGAGAAGCAGGCTCCCCGTGGAGCAGGGAGTCTGATGTGGGGCTTAATTCCAGGACCGTGGGATCATGATCTGAGCTGAAGGCAGACGCTCAACCGACTGAGCCACCCAGGCATCCTTAGGGAATAAATTATTAAATCAAAGCTCTAAAATAATCATATATCAGAGAAGTAAGAGGTCTCATGATAAGATAACCAAAATGAATTAAATATATAAGTAAAACTCTGTATTTTCCAAGTATTGAATTTCTAATATCCAGAGGGAAAAAGTATCTTGCTCTATGCTGAAAAATTGTGTGAATGTATATATGTAGATATCCACACAGAGTTCTGAAAATAAAATCATAGTCTAGGGCGCCTGGGTGGCTCAGTGGGTTAAAGCCTCTGCTTTTGGCTCAGGTCATGACCTCAGGGTCCTGGGATCGAGGCCCGCATTGGGCTCCCTGCTCAGCGGGGAGCCTGCTTCCCCCTCTCTCTGTCTGCCTGCCTCTCTGCCTCCTTGTGATCTCTCTCCCTCTGTGAAATAAATAAANAAAAAAAATCATAGTCTAAAAGGCCTCCTGGGAAATCCTCCTGGGAAATTTGGGACAATCACGTGGTTAATCTTTTTGCAAGAATAATTCCTTCATAAACAAATAATAAGCCTCAATGTATTGGAACTTTAAAAAAATATTGCTGTGGGTGAGAATCCTACCTAAGAAAGTTTGACCACCTGTCCCTTCAACAGCATTTAGGAAAACTTTGAAGCTAACATGCTTCTAAGGTTTTATAAGTGTTTCTCCGCTGCTAGCTATACTGTGACTATTTTAATTTCTCCTATGGTGATCATGCTTTCATAATCTTGATTTTGTTCACTAAAAATAGAGGTCTAGGGGCGCCTGGGTGGCTCAGTGGGTTAAGCCTCTGCCTTCGGCTCAGGTCATGATCTCAGGGTCCTGGGATCGATCCCCGCATTGGGCTCCCTGCTAGGCAGGGAGCCTGCTTCCCCCTCTCTCTCCCTGCCTGCCTCTCTGCCTACTTGTGATCTCTCTCTGTGTGTCAAATAAATAAAAATAAAATCTTAAAAAATAAAAAAAAATTAAAAATAAAAATAGAGGTCTAGGGACTTCTGGATCAAGCCTGGACACAAGCATTGGCCTCCCATTGCTCCTAATCCCTCCGAAGACACCACCAAAATAAATGCAAAAAAAAAAAAAAGAAAGAAAGAATAAAACCACAACGATGAAGAGAACGGGAGATGGGTCAATAGCAGATGAGAGATCTGTACATGATTCTAGAAGGCAAAAAGCTGATGAGACAAGATATGGACAAATGAGCCAGGCGGAGAAAGCACCAATTCCTCACCACAGGAGCTCCTGAGGCTTGGAAGCCCATTTACTCCACTTCTTTATGAATGTTGGTGCCTCAAATTAAAGGTCTCCTTGTTGTAGCAGTTGGGGGACCTGGGGCCAGAAAGTGAGCTCCCTAATTCATCTCCCGAAAGTCCCCCCCAACTCAGAGCCTCCTATGCCCCCATTTGAATCCCGCTCAATGGGGAGCCAGTTAGGCATAGTGGTAAAATTCTGAAGCCAGATCACTTGGGTTCAAATGTAAAATCCACTACAGGTAACACTATGTAACCAGGCGCAAGTTATTTAATCCCTCTGTGCCTCAGTTTCTCCAACTGTAAAATGGGGATAGTAATGTATTATTTCATCAACCCTAAGATTTTTTTAATGCCTCCAAAATCAGAATGTATTTTACAACCTATGGCATGTAATATTTCAATGACATTTACCTTCTTAGAAGTAAACAAAATGATGGTATATTTTATAATCGATGGCATATTATTAAACCTAATGAAATAGCATAGTGACTACCTCATAGAGAGGTTGGGAGATGACTGAATGAGTTCATAAGGCAATGTCCGGAACATGGATAGACACTACATAAATGTTAGCTACTGCTATCTCCTAAGAAAAGAGTCCTACTCACACAACAGCATGAAAAAACCCACACCAGCTACCCAGTCCATATCTCTTTAAAATGAAGAATCCCTAGGCAATTGAGAAGGACCACAGAATGCAAGAGAAACATCAGAAAAACAAAGAAAACTAATCCTAAAGAATACATGTAATTCAGGGAATGGAAGAGAATGTTCGCCAATTCTAATGTATATATTTTGACAGATTTAAGAAAATATTACATTCAAGAAACAAGAGACTGCTATGAAGAAAGAACAATCCTAGAACAAAATCTTTCTGATTTAAAAAAAATATAATCGCCAAAATTCAAAGTACAATGGATGGTCTGAAATCACTTGGGGAAAAAAAAATCAGAAGGTGAAAAATATATGAGAGAAGAGATGGGTGATAGAGATGGTCAAGATGGAAAGATGAGCATTTGATTACAGGAGGGCCAGAAAGAGAGAAATAGAGGGGGGAAATTTGAAAGCAAACAGTGTAAGAGAGCATACCAACGCTGAAGGACACCAATTGTCAGATTGGAAAGTCCCCCCCCTACACACACACACACACACACACACANTTGTCAGATTGTAAAATCCCCCCCCTACACACACACACACACACACACACACACACACACACACACACACACACACAAAAGCCCCACCAAGTTCTCAAGACAACAAATGGGGAAGTAAAAACCTCACCTCCAAAAAATATTAAAATTTCAAAACACTAGGCATAAGAGACGCTAAAAATCTCCAAAGAGAAACACAGATTAGTTTGCCCACTGACTTCCCAACAACAATGCATACTAGAATATAAAGGAACAATTTTGCCCCCAAGAATTTTACAAAAGATTATTTTCAACCTAGAATTCTATGGCTAGCTGAACTCTCAGTCATATGTGAGAGGCAAATGAAGACATTTGCAGACCTGCAAAGGCTCGAGAATTTCTCTCCCATACAAAATTCCTTAGGAGGGAGTATTCCAGTAACACAGGGTATGACTAAACCAGGAAAGAGAAAGACAGAAGATTTAGCAGAAGGTGAATCCAACCACGTGAAGGAAAGTCCCAAGATGACAGTGGGGCAATAGGCCCAGAGAGAGACTAGATGAGAGTCAGAGAACAGCTCTGGAAGGGCAGCCCCTGGAGCAAGGGAGATTTAGTAGAAGAGCTGGTTCGGCTGAAAATTGGGAGAAACTCAAAGAAATGGAAACTATAAATCACATGGGAGAAGAGAAGGAAAGGCAGTGAGAAAGTCCAGAAGACAATACAAAGGTCATATAGGAAGTTTATGGTCTGAATATGAAGCAAATTTTAATGTGGCTTAAGTTGAAAATGAGGGAATTGTTTTTTAGGTCCTTTCAACAGGATATTCCTCTGTGTTCAACCTCATGGTACTGAACCTGTATGACTGGGCAAAATTTTAAGCAATCGCCGCTTTCGTCCCTTGTTTTATGACCGGGAGGGGATTACTCTGAGGAAAAAAAATTATTCCAGTACATACGGATTTTATTACTGGTAGCCTCCACCCCTAAATCCCAGAGTCTTGCACAACCTTTTACCTTTGGACGTTGACACAATGGGTGGACAGAAATGAGTGTGAAGATTCTGAAGTTTTGGCCTCTCCACATGCCAAACCACCTGCTTCCCGTTTGGAAAACATATACCTCCCCTTTGCAGAGACAAATCACCTTTACCAGAATGCAAGGCCTCATCTCAAACTCAGGGGGACCTTTTCTTTTAGCTGAGGAAAGGAACTTCTTTTGGGAGAGCTTGAAGCCATTAGCTAGTACTTTAAGTTCAACCACTTTGAACATGTAAATCTGTCAAGTGCAAGTCAATAGTCATTGCCTTATCTCACAGGACACATCTTTTCATCATCAAGTCAACATATTATAGTTGAATGTCCAATGGCTAACAATACCCGAACTGAATGATAATTTCAAAACAGTTTGCCTCAATTTAGTGGGACTACTGGTCAACCTCAGAAAGTCTCAAAGTCTCTTACCAAGGACAAATTCTCTTTTTAAAAATGACTGCTAATATTACCCAGAATTGAAGTATAGCAAAAGAGAATTGGTCATGCAGGAAGGCTGAACAGAAGGAAGTTTGCACGACAGTAAAGTGGGAATTTGAGCCACCAGACTAGATGTAGCGTCAAGAAGTACAGACTACTCTTCCAAGGGGTGCCCTGATGAAGGAAGGAGAGAGAACAGGCAGTAGCAAGAGGAAGAGGTGTGTCGAAGGAATTTCCTAGGTTGAGAGTCTTGAGCAGGTTTTGTAGGTTGAGGAGAGGAATTAAAGCAGGAATAATGGCAACGGAACATGAGCAGAGCAAATTGTTGAGGCAAAGTCCCAGAGATTTTGGAGCAATGAGAATAAAAGAACATGGAAAGATTAACTTTGAATCGAAGGTGCAGGGTGGGGGGTTGGGGTGCGCCCTTCCTTTGAGATAGAATACTTGGTAAGATGTGACATGCAGGTAAAGAAGTCTGGGGCAAGGGAGAAGGAGATTGGTCTGTTTACCCCAATGACTTCAATTTTGTACATGAAGCAGAAAACTATGCCATGAAGCAGAAAACTACGAGAAAGAGGGGGATCTCGAAGTGGCTGAAGTTAGCCACAAACAGAAATGGAAAAAAGAAAGCAGACCAGCGTCACATAATAGGAGCTAAAGACAACCATCACCCCCACCACCACCCCACCCCCGAAAAAAGAGAAAGAAAAAAATATGTATATATCCTTGATGGGCATTCTCTTTCCAGCTGGTAGGTGTCCCAACCTTGAACCTAAAGAAAAGAAATTTTTATCCTATCCTTCCAGGGCACCTGGGTGGCTCAGCCGGTTAAGCCGCTCCCTTCGGCTCAGGTCATGATCCCAGGGTCCTGGGTTTGAGCCCCACATCAGGCTCCCTGCTCAGCGGGAAGCTGCTTCACCTTCTCCCACTCCCCCTGCTGGTCTTCCCTCTCTCGCTGTCTCTCTCTCTCTGTCAAATAAATAAATAAAATCTTAAAATAATAAAATAAAATAAAATAAAATAAAATATCCTATCCTCCCATAGGGAAAGCTTCAAGGCTTGGCCCAGTTACTTTCTAATTTCCTGTTCTTAGGCAAGATACTTAGCTTCTCTGGGCCTCAGTTTCCTCATTTGTTAAAAAGGACTCTAAGATTATTATGAATATTAAAAGCTGATATTCATAAAGTGCCAGGTATACAATAACCCTTATACTATATATCTTAGCTACTACCACTGGACTTGGTGTTAGACACTATTTACATAGGTATAAAAATATAAACCAAAGTTCCTGGTTTCTAACTTTTGGACTCAGCTGGCAGGCTCAGCATGGAAGAGGTGCTTGTGGCTGGCGGCCAGAATGTAAATGCTAACGACTCCAGTTATATAAAAGTAAAAAAGTGTAAGGGACAAAGAGCAGGGTGTGGAAGGCCAAGTGAGCAGATGACAGGGAAGTTAGTATCTGCATAAAATGGGGAGTCATGTGGTAGTGCTAAAAATACACGAAATAAGAAAAAGGAGCTTAAATTACTAAGTTTCCAAAGACAACAAATAGAAGTTTTACAATAATAATTTAACCAGCAGCCATGAGAAGAGAGGGTATAGTATGAGCTAAACCTCATCTGTCATGTTAAAGAATCATGGGGGAGAAAAGAATCAATGGATGGCACCAATTTGATAAACCAAGGATAGAAGAATAAACACACATTATTTAGAACAGTAGTTCTCAACACTGGCTGCAGGTGAAGATCAACTTAGAGACTTAAAAAAAAAAAAAACAATTTTGTTGGTCTGGGAATAAAACTACACTTGGGTGTTTTTTTAAAGCTCCCCAGGTGATGCCAGCATACAACATTGAGACTCACTAATCAACACAACTGGAAAACGGAGCCAGTTAAAGAGTTTCCGTTCTGGAAATGGGACCGTGGGATGGGGGTGGAGATGAAAGGAAAGGCTGGATACTAACTTAGCCCTCATTCATTCCTTCATTCATTCATTCATTCAACAAATATTGTAGAAGGCCTTCTATGTGCCAGGCAATGCTTCAGGCCCTTTTTACCACAACCTCTCTAGTACTAGTTGATCTGATCTCATGGACATGAATGCTTGGAAAAAAAATTTTTTAATGCAACAAAAACGCAGCATCATAACCTGAATCCACATGTTGAAATACTTTGGGCAGGGTGCCTGGGTGGCTCAGTGGGCTAAAGCCTCTGCCTTCGGCTCAGGTCATGATCTCAGGGTCCTGGGATCAAGCCCTGAATCAGGCTCCCTGCTCAGTGGGGAGCCTGCTTCCTCCTCTCTCTCTGCCTGCCTCTCTGCCTACTTGTGAGCTCTCTCTCTGTCAAATAAATAAATAAATCTTTAAAAAAAAAAAAAAGAAATACTTTGGGCAGCCAGTGAGACTCACTGCTGCCTGAGTACAAAGAGCATCACCTATGCAGGGTGACACAGTTGGAAAAAACGATCTTTCACAAGGAGACAGACAGGCTATGAGGGGACTAGGAAAAGACAAAGGGAAGAGTGTCTAAGGGCCCTGGAGAGTACCCACCCCACTTCACAGGCCCCCTTTCCTAATGCCAGAAGCCACTGAGCCATGGCTGCCTGTCTGGGTTCAAAAGTAAGGAGCTCTGAGAGCGCCTGGGTGGCTCAGTCGCTTGAGCCTCCAACTCTTGTTTCAGTTCAGGTTATGATCTGAGGGTCATGAGATCCAGCCTCATGGCGGGCTCCATGCTCAGCGAGGATTCTGATTCTCTCCCTCTCCTTCTCCCTCTGCCCCTCTCCCTATTCTCGCTGTCTATCTCTNTCAAAAAAAAAAAAAAAAAAAAAAAAAAAAAAAAAGCTCTCTGAGGGCAGTGGCCCCCAGAGTTCCTGAACCCTACAACAGGGTAAAGAGGGGGAGGGAGGAGACAGGAGGCAGGGAGGGCCAGCGTCTTGGTGCATTAACTCACCTCAGGCAAGAGAAGGTAGATTACATAGTAGGTGAAATATATGGCCTTTTGATAAAAATTGCAACCATACTGCCTGTCATTTCAGTTTCTATTGTTGTTTCCAGGAGTATCATGAAACCTATACACATTAACAACATTCTCATCTCAGGCCATTTTGAAATAACACCCTAATAATGAGTTGCCACCCATCAAGGATTACTTGAGGGTACCAGTGAGGGCTGAGAGCTCACCCAGGAGAGAAGGTGTCCAGAGAGAAGAAAGGGCAACTGAGTAGTGAGACCCTCCAAATGGAGGTCTTCTATTTCAAAATGGGCCTAGGGCCAGCCCTGCCCGTCCCAGTCAAAAGCATAATGATTTGCATCTATTAGTTTAACTGATCAATTAACTGTCATCTGGGAAATACAAAATCCAGTATCTGCATTAGGAAGATGGAATACAAGTTGGATATGTTTTAGTAATGGACAATGGGAGAAATGAAGAGCTATATAGAAGCCAACAGTACTTGAGTAGCTCAGTTGGGTAGGCACAGGGGCAGAAAAGGAAGGACATGGAGATAGGATGCAATAAAGGATTAAATGTACCAAACCAAGAGATGTGTTTTGCATTCTGGAACTCAACATAATAACTACTTATATTTTGTGCATGTCTAACCAACTAAATGGTGACTTCCTTGAGGACTGTATCTATTTCATAATTCTGAGGCCTAGCGCAGTGCCCGACACATAGAAGATCCTCAACAGATATTATTGATTATGATTATAAAGATGCAGTTGCATAAGAAGGCGGAGATAATGGGACAGAAAATAAGGTTAGGGTTAGATGAAAAACATTGGCTATTCTATAAGAATAAGAAGAAATCCATCTCTTGAAGATGGATTTTTCATTTAAACTTGTAAAATATCAACAATAATTCATATTCACATATTTTACCTCTTGGTATAGAACCTCATCAAAAGCCTGAAGATACTTCCACAGTTAGTGGCGGGAGTACCTCTGTGGGGGGCAATGTATCTATCAATTTTCATAAATGCAAATATGTGCAGGTTTACAAATGCAAATATGCAAATTTGTTGTAGCATGGTTTCAATATTAAATGATTGGAAACAACCTAAATGTATATCAAGAGTAAACTATTTAAATAAATTATGCTATAGTCACACAATGGAATATTATGTAAATTATGTCATTGTAAGTAAGAACGACACTCTGTAAGTATTAATGCAGAAAGATCTACAAATCATATTGTTAACTGAGAAAACAAGTAAGGACAGTGTGCTTTGCATGCTACCTTTTCTCTAAAAAGGGAGGGGGATGGGCACCTAGGTGGCTCAGTCATTAAGTGTCTGCCTTCAGCTCAGGTCATGATCCCAGTCAGGTCATGATTCCAAAGTCCTGGGATTGAGCCCGGCATCCACATCTCTGCTCAGCGGGGAGCTTACTTCTCCCTCTCCCATTCCCTCTGCTTGTGCTCCCTCTCACGCTGTGTCTCTCTCTGTCAAATAAATAAAATCTTAAAATAAATAAAAATAAAAAGGAAAGGAGTATAAAAATCTATATTCATGTTTATTCATACTTACATCAAGAACCACTAGAAGAATGCCCAAAAATCAAGAACAATGGTTGCCTATAAGGAGTCTTCAGAGTGGGAAATAACAGACAAGGAACAAGAATGCAAGACTCTTCACCATATGCCAAAATTTTCATATTCTTTAGTTTTCCATCCATGAAAATGTGTTTTTATAAGCAAACACTTCTATAGCACTTAATGTCTCAGTCACTTTTGAAGCCCATTTAAAATTAGTAACCATTTTTGGGCGCCTGGGTGGCTCAGTGGGTTAAAGCCGCTGCCTTCGGCTCAGGTCATGATCCCAGGGTCCTGGGATCGAGGCCCACATCGGGCTCTCTGCTCAGCAGGGAGCCTGCTTCCTCCTCTCTCCTCTCTCACTGCCTGCCTCTCTGCCTACTTGTAATCTCTCTCTCTCTGTCAAATGAATAAATAAAATCTTTTTAAAAAAATAAAAAAAAATAAAAAAAATAAAATTAGTAACCATTTTTTATTAATGTATTAACATAAATACTCAAAATGTAATTTAGAAAGTATCTCATGAGTGTCATAACTGTATTGTGGTTATACAGAAAAATCTTTGTTCTTAGGAGACAAATTATTTAGAAATGGAATTATTTAGAGATGAAGTTAGTAGAGCTATAACTTCATCTCATAACTTTCTTTGTAGCAAAGAAAAACATCTGTGCATGTATTCGTGAGTATGTGTATATATGGAGGTAGAGAGAGACAAAAACATAAAGCAAATGTGCTCCTCCCACCAAAAAATGGTAAATCCATGCAAAGGGTATATGACTAACGATAGACTTATTTGTGCAACTTTTCTGTAGATTTTTAATTTTCCAAGGTAAACGTTGGAAAAGAAAATATATCTCAGGAAAGTCCTTAAAAGTGAAATAAAGCATTTCTATTTGTTTCTATAAACTCTTTGGACTGATTTTCAAGGCCCTTAGAATATATCTCAACTCACCTGTCCAGCCTTCTTACTGTTTGACCAAACTTTGAATCACATCTCAAAAATTACTTTCTCAGTATGGCTTTTTTGAATCTTCCAAAATAATGTGATCTTTCACCACTGCGAATATCTATATGCTTTTAGTTCTACTGAGATACATCATATTCTAAATTTTGTTATAATCATTGACTATTTTGGGACGCCTAGGCGGCTCAGTCGGTTGAGCGCCTGCCTTCAGCTCCAGTTGTGATCCCAGGGTCCTGGGATCGAGCCCGCTGAGGGCTCCCTGCTCATCAGGGAGTCGTCTTCTTCCCCTCCCTCTGCTCCTCTCCCTCTGCTTGTGCTCTCTCACTTTCTCTCTCTCAAATAAATAAATGAAATCTTAAAAAAAAATCAATGCGAGCTTTTATTATATAAAACAATAGACGATAATGTATATTAGATGTGTGTTTTGTATACTTACCTATTGTACATACTTTGTCTATAACAATAATTATTATGAGTTACTCCCTAAGAACTTAACAATTGAAAGAAAAAAGAAGTGTCTTTGATAACTTAGAGGCAAGAGTAATTTATGTGTAGTGGAAATGAGTGAGATGGGCAGTCATTGGAGAGACTATCAGCTCTCCCTTGCCCAAATGGCTACCTCTGCCTGAAACTCCCAATCATTAACTCCTTCAGGTCTCAGTCCTCGGTTCATCTTGAGGGAGGCCTTCTCTAACCTCCATGCAAAGTCAAAGTCCCATTATAGCATCTGGACCTCTTCTTAGCACTTATCACATTATATTTAACATTAGTATGTTTAATTGACTACCATCTGCCTCCTTTACCAGACTGTATGCTCCAGGACGGAAGGGACTGTTACTGTTTTTGCTCACCTCTGTCTCCCCATTACCTAAAACAGTGTCTGGAATTTAGTAGGTCCTAGCATTTTTTTTTTAATACGTAAAAAAAGAAAAGTGTCCCTCAGGAGAAAGAGCGGGAGAGTTGATGAGACTTAGAAGAAAAGAGAGAGAGGCAAAAATGAGCATCCAAGCACTCTCAAAGGGAGAAAGAGGTTGAAAAACTGGACTCTCTACTGACTCCTACAATTAATATATCCCATTTATACTACTTACACACACACACATACATCCATACACACGTATACATAATTCTGCCCTTTCCTACCAGCAATTATTACATTTTTAGAAGAGGAAAAGCTTTTAGTTTTCCACCCATGAAAATGTGTTTTTAAGATGTGTTGGTTAAACTCAGGTCATGATCCCAGAGTCCTGAGATCGAGCCCAGCGGGGAGTCTGCTTCTCCCTCTCCCTCTGCCTGCTACTCCTCCTGCCTGTGCTCTCTGTCAAATAAATAAATTAAATCTTTAAAAAAAATTATGTTTTCTTTCTCCAAAGAGTTATACATTCAAACGTGTCTATTTCCCCAAAGTAGCCGAGACACATTTTGGCATCAGCGAGTCGCTGAATAATGACTGGGGATTTCCATTTTCAGTCTGTGTCCAAAAACCAAAGAGGGGATAAGGGGACCTTTCAGTAATCAGCTTCCTCAGTAGGAGTTTTACGTGGAGCAGCACTTAAGACTTTTTTATTTATTTATTTATTTATTTATTTATTTATTTTATTTATTTTTTTTGCTTTAGGGTTCCCAGCCAGAGAGCTTCCGCGGGCCCTCGCGAGCGACCTCCCGCGGCCTTGGCGGGACCTGCAAGCCGCGGGGCCGCGCGGGCCGGCTCCGGGACGGGAAGGCGTGCGCTCCTCCCGGCGGTTTTGGCGGCAGAGGTCACGTGGGCCCGCTGTGGCCAATGAGGGGCGCACACGGCGCTCGCGGCGGCCAAAGCGGTCTCCAGCGCGGGCGGTGACGCGCCTGGCTCGCTCCCGGCCCCTGGCGCGCGCGGGAGCTCGGAGGCTGGGTACCCTGGATACACTGCCCGGCGCCTCCCGTGACCCTGCGGCTTGGCGTTCCTGACGCGGTTCCGACACCTCCAGGGCCCCTTCAGGCTCCACACCCCTAAATGCCCTAGAATATGAGGGGAGAAACGCGCCGCCGCTGCCTGGGCGGGGGAAGGGGTGGGAGGCCAGTGGGAGGCTTGTGTCTGCTACCACCTCCCGCTGACGGACGCCTTGTTTTTAACACGCCGGTGGCCTCCCGGACTAGAATACCTGTCACAAATAAGATTTTACATACAGAGTAAAACGAGAATTCTAGGCGCGAAAACCAGCGTAAATTAGGTTGTTGGCTGTTACTCTATAACAAACGTAAGGGCTTTATTCTTCACCCTGCTTCTGCTTTTGAGGTGAAACTCATTTGGATTAAATGTGACAACCGGCCACAGGGCACCTCAGAAGGTGCTCGAGGAGGGCTCTGTGAGGCTCAAATGGTATAGTTGAGTGTGGAAACATACTGGAAAATGTTTACAGTAAAACAGAAGTTCCAGAATAGTGAAAACGATCGCACAACTTTATGAATATGCTAAAAACCACTGGGTTTTGCCCTTTAAGAGGTTGAAGTTTATGGTGTACGGATTACGTCTCAATTTAAAAAAACAAAAGATATGTTCTAGAAGGTAGTCATAGGTGACAGAATCTCAGGCTTTGAGAAATCATTGTTAACACCTGCACAGATCAAAATTCAGTATTTTAGTCAATTCAGTTATTTCTGGAAAACAGATACCATATTTGGTAAGTGGCAAGAGACTATCAGGATGCCTGAAATGTCCACTTTCTCAGTGGCATCTTATTCTTTTAAAACTAGAGAACAGTCTGAGATTAGCTTGAATTATTCCTTTCAGGTGTCTAGCATATTCTTAATCTAAAAGTCTAAAACCCCATAAATTTAACTTCTTTAACTCCAACACCCTAATGTCCTTCATAACATGAGACTTTAGTTTCCCAACACTCGGGGACATTTAGGAATCATGCAAATTTTTGCAAAACAAAAATTCATGTTTATATTTCCTTCATGTTCTTTCCTATACGGGCAAAATCAAAGAGGAACCGAAACTGAATTTTCTCTACTTAACAATGTCGACTTTGTCCTGTCAAGTTAAAGACAAATCTCTGTTAAAAGACAAATTTGATCTATATTAGTTAATTTCAGATCATCTTAATGAGTTGTCACATGAACAATTTAGAGCTAACAGACACTAAGAGATTTAAGAGGCAAAGTCAGTTTTAGATTCTTACCACTTAAGAACATTGATGAATAGATTTACCACTCTATTCTTACAGTTAATGTTTAAATAATCTATTTCAGGCCCTATTTTATGTCCTCAATACCAAGAAAAACACATGCTAAGTAGAATATTTATCTTAGCTTGACGTAAACAAGATCTTACCTGGGTTCCTTGACATGGCTAAAACTGGCTGGGAGCTGACAAGTCGGGTCATGTACTCCTTCTGAAAACTGTATTTCACCCACAGGGATTTGCAACAATTTGTTACTTTGGGAGAGGCATTCAGAAGTTCTTTAGGTTCACAAACAATGGTGTCATGTTTTTTCTTCATGTTTTTTCCCTGTTGAAAAATATATCTTCAGAGAATTTCCCCCATCAGTATATATTCAGTATGTTTGGTGAATACTGGTGTTCTAACAATACAAGAAGCTTTTATTCTATATATCTAAGGGTTATGGTTTTGAGTGGAAAATGGAACAGAGTAATTAAGGTCTTTTTTAACTTAGATAAACATCTTTCTATACTGTTGGTCTTTAGATCTGCAACACCACCCCACATCCTCATCTCCAGGCAGTTTTTCTTCATTTTTCAATAGCCACATTCTACCAAGTGAGTAGTCTAAATAAGTATGCATAGGAAAACACAGACGAATTAGCATAGTCAAAAGAAAATAGATTAAAAACGTAGAGATGGAGAGGGTTGGAGATGAAATGCATGTTTGTCCTACTTCCTTGCATGTACATGATTTTGTATTCTCTCTTTAATTATCCATATACATATAGTCCATCTCTACAGACTCTAATGAAGACTATTCTCCCGCCCCTACACATTTTTTCTAATACGGCAGCACCAAACCAACACATTGAAGAATTGAACAAAGATTTTTATTGTTTACCAGTGCACTTAATGCTCTCGACTTGAAAGTTGGCCACAGTTTCACTTTCTAGTTTACCCTCTAAATCTAAGCAGTTTAACGGAAAGGGAAGGAATGTTTAGAAGTCAGGGAATGAAGAACAACTAAAGAAAGTAACAGGAAAGGACTTCGGGAGCCTTAGATCAATGCTACCCAATAAAAATATGTGAATCACATATGTAATTTTAAGGTTCCTAGTAGCTACACGAAACAAAAAAAGAAACATGTAAAATTAATTTTAATGATTTATTTACCCAAATATATTCCAAAATAAATCCAAATACTATTCCAACAGGTAATCAATATAAAAAATTATTACGGAAATATCTTACATTCTTGTTAATGTACGTCTTCAAAATCCAGTATGTATTTTACAATTACAATACATCTCGATTTGGACTAGCCACATTTCCGGTGCTCAGTAGCTACATGTGGCTAACAGATGCATTGCAGCTTTAGACAAAGAAGCAAGAAGTAAAAAGAAATGCCTGAGAGAAAAGCAATGAGCAGTTATCCGAGCTATGCAAACCAAGAGGGGATGGGAATCAGCAAGTAGAATTCTGACTCATTATTTTTCAAATTTACTACATTTTCCAGAGCAGAATGTTACTTGAATATTTTGATTCTTATAATGTGGGCCAGATGAGGGAAGAGGGAACTGTGGGTTGAGGAGCTGGGCCTTTCTGATACCTTGGGCAGCTTGACAGTTGTTATTTCTTTAATCCCTGTGACTTTATTTTATAACTGAAAGTTTATTCTTCTTAATCCCCTTCACCTATTTTAACAGTTTGACATTTTAACTATATGCATCAGACGATCTTCTGATCCTAATCTGATTTTTCAGGTACACTTTCCATTAGAAAAAGGACATGCTGTCCAGCTAATGCAGCATGGCCAAATTAGCCCTGAATAAAATTATAAAATTACTAAATTAGTCAAAGTTGACAGTCAAGATACAGTTACAGAGTGAGGTTCTTTTTTTATATATATATATATAAGATTTAATTAATTTATTTATTTATTTGAGAAAGAGAGCATGGGGTGGGTGTGCAGCAGGAAGGGAGAAGCAGGCTCCCAATTAGCAGGGAGCCCAATGTGGGGCTCAATCCCCGTATCCCAGGATCACAACCTGAGCTGAAGGCAGTCCCTTAACTGACTGAACTACCCAGGTGCCCCCAGGGTGAGGTTCTTATCTGAAAAAGCCCGCTGAGAGCCTTACCCATCAGCCCCTTGTGAAATTGTCATTATGTACTGTGTATTCTCATGACATTGCTAGATAACTGCGAATGAAATATCTAACCATGGTCTTTCAAAATAAGTAATAGAGAATGTTGGAATTGGTTTTCCCCAAGTAGGTTTATATTATGATTTTTCCCAAACAATTTTGCAGGATGTTAAGAGGTATTTATTGAAAAATAATCAATGCTAATTATGTTTTTCCATCTAAAATTATTTTTTAATATATGTAAGAAAAAACACTATGCTCTCTTTTATAGTTGTTTGTCTAATTAGATAATTGCCTTTAGGAAATGGTGTGCCTATCTGAAAACACCAGCAAATCCCAGGATTCATGAAAGGACAATAATGGATATGCCCGTGGAAGCAAGGCAGCTACTGAGCCAATGATGTATGTTGTCTATTTAATAATCATTGGTTTACTGTCTTATTATTTCAATATGTATTTATGATATTTTTCACTTAATAAATTATGTTATCTATTTTGTTTGGAAGTTGTTCTGATCAAAGTTTAAAGCATATATGAGGGAAATTTATCATTTCTTGTGGCAACTAATTCACGTATGGATTTACATTTTGTTGTCTATGTGTGGTAGGCTGAATTACGTTCCCCCAAAGATGTTCATATCCTAACCCCCAGAACCTGTGTATATTTTACCTTATGTGGCAAAATGGATTTTCCTGATGTGGTTAAGTTAAAGCTGTTGAGAAATATCTAATTATCCTGAGTTATCTGGGCATAACATAATAATGTGGGTCCTTATAAGAGGGAAGCAGAAAGGTCAGAATCAGAGAAGGAGGTGTGACAATGGAAGCCGAGGTCAGAGTGGTGTGAGAAAGACTCTGTAAACCAAGAAATATAGGCAGCCTCTGGAAGCTAAAGAAAAAGAAAATGAAAGCAAAGACATGGATTCTCCCCTAGAGCCTCCAGAAGGAGGGCAGCCTTGCCAACCCATTTTAGACTTTAGACCTCCAGAACTATAAGATAATAAATTTGTGCTGTTTTTGTCACTCGGTCTCTGGTAATTTATAGCAGCAGAAATAGAAAATTTTTTAAAGATTTTATTTATTTATTTGACAGAGAGAGAGGGCAAGGCAGGCTCCCTGCTGAGCAGAGAGCCCAATGTGGGGCTTGATCCCAGGACCCTGAGATCATGACCTGAGCCGAAGGCAGAGGCTTAATCCACTGAGCCACCCAGGTGCCCCCAGAAATAGAAAATTTATACACTCTGCTGATCTGAGTGCATGTTACTATCAGTACATTATGATTTTAAAAGTATTCATGTAAAGTAAGTTTAGAGGTGGACAAGAGTCCATTTGATAGTGTTTCTATAACAATAACTAGATAATAATAATAACTAAGATTACGAAACTCTACATAACTACTTATTGGTGGTAGCAACTATAAATCCACCTACTGGATTTAAGTAATCTCTACATTCAACATGGGGCTTGATGGAACTCACAACCCCAAGATCAAGAGTCGCATGCTCTACACACAGGGCCAGACTGGTGCCCCTAGCTACAAATCTTTATAATGAGTAATATTTGTTGATCAACAATGAAAAATATATATTTAGGGATGTCTGGGTGGCTCAGCTGGTTAAGCATCTGCCTTCAACTCAGGTCATGATCCCAGGATACTGGGTCTTGGTATGGAGTCCCACATCAGGCTCCTTGCTCAGTGGGTAGCCTGCTTCTCCCTCTGCCTGCCTCTCCCCCCTTCTTGTGCTCTCTTTCCTCTCTCTCTCTGACAAATAAATAAATAAAATATTTTAAAAAATACTTCAAAGAAATTGTAGTATCATCAGAAAATTATTATATCTGTGAAACAAGAACAGGATGCAAAAAGAAAAAATAGAGCAAGGAAGAGCAGTTGAAAATTACAAATACTAAAATTTATTAAAATTCAGTAAAAAATTATATATTGAAAGATAAAGATAAGTCCTCCAAAATAGAAAGAACTTGGAAATTGATACAAGTCAGAAAAAGTCATGAGGACATTCTACAAAAATAACTGGCTGATTTTTTTTAAAAAATTAGCCTTATAAGGAGATAAAATAATAGGCAGATGGACAGCATTGCTCTAGATTTAAAAAGGAAAGAAATAAAACAACCAAATATAATGTGTGAACTTTGGATCCTGGCTTTAAAAAAGAAAGAAAGAAAGAAAGAAAAACTACTATAAAAAATGGTATTGAGGAATTGTTTCTTTTCCTGGGCACAATAATGCTATTACAGGCATACAGAGATTGTTCTTATTTTTAGGAGTTACATTTTAAAATATTTGGGGGTGAATAGCATGTTGTCTGCCACTTTCAAAAGGTCAGCAAAATAGTTAAATAGATAAAGCAAATATTGGGAAATGCTGACAATTGTTTAATCTAAGTAGTGGATATATACTAATGTTGATCATACTGTTCTCTCAACTTTGAAATTTTTCATAATAAATTGTTATGCAAATATGTCAAAATGTTGATTATTGTTGCATCTAAGTAGTGGTTATATTTGTGTTGAATATATATCCTCATTGTTTCTTTATGTTTGAAATATTTCATAATACAAATTTATGGGTAAAGGTCATGAGAGAGATCTAAAATTTTATAGACCTTTGTGTTAATTCTGTAAGAGCTGTGGCCTCTTTTGTTGTTGTGTATGTGTGTTTTAACCATACAATGTACTTTTAAAAATTTTTGTATTTAAATTCAATTTAGTTAACATAGTGTTTTATTAGTTTCAGGGGTAGAATTTAGTGATTCATTGGTTGCATATAACACCCAGTGCTCATTACATCAAGTGTCCTCCTTAACACCCATCACCCAGTTACCCCATCTCCCCACCCACCTCCCTTCCAGCAACCCTCAGTTTGTTTCCTCTTATGGTTTGCCACCCTCTCTGTTTTTATCTTATTTTTCCTTCCCTTCCCCTGTGTTCATCTGTTTTGTTTCTTAAAATCATATGGTATTGTCTTTCTCTGATTTATTTCACTTAGCATAATACCCTCTAGTTCCATCCACGTCATTGCAAATGACAAGATTTCATTCTTTATGATAGCCAAGTAATATTCCATGGTATATATATGTACCGCATCTTCTTTATCCATTCATTTCTTAATGGACATCGGACCTCTTTCCATAGTTTGGCTATTGTGGACATTACTGCTATAAACATCTGGGTGCATGTGTCCCTTTGAATCACTATGTTTGTATCCTTTGGATAAATACCTAGTAATGCAATTCCTGGGTCATAGGATATTTCTAATTTTAACTTTTTGAGGAACCTTCATACTGTTTTCCAGAGTGGCTGCACCAGTTTGGATTCCCACCAGAGGTGTAGGAGGGTTCCCCTTTTTCCGCATCCTCACCAACATCTATTGTTTCCTGAGTTGTTCATTTTAGCCACTCTGACTAGTGTGAGGTGGTATCTCATTGTGGTTTTGATTTGTATTTCCCTGATGCTGAGTGATTTGGAGCATTTATTCATGTGTCTGTTAGTTATTTGTATGTCTTCTTTGGAGAAATGTCTGTTCATGTCTTCTGCCTATTTCTTGATTGGATCATTTGTTGAGTTTGATAAGTTCTTTATAGATTTTGGATGCTAGCCCTTTATCTGATATGTCATTTGCAAATATCTTCTACCATTCCTTTGTCTTTTAGTTTTGTTGAATGTTTCCTTTGCTGTGCAAAAGCTTTTTATCTTGATGAAGTCCCAATAGTTCATTTTTGGTTTTGTTTTCCTTAAGCGGTGGCCTCTTTTGAAAATAATTCAAAATAGAATGAAACTGTCAATAAATTGACTGAATCCAGTCAAGTGAGGTAGCTATTATAAGTCCTAATCAGGGGGCGCCTGGGTGGCTCAGTGGGTTAAGTCTTTGCCTTCGGCTCAGGTCATGATCTCAACGTCCTGGGATTGCAAGGTCCTGGGATCAAGCCCCACATCAGGCTCTCTGCTCAGTGGGGAGCCTGCTTCCCCCTCTCTCTCTGCCTGCCTCTCTGCCTACTTGTGATCTCTCTGTCAAATAAATAAAATAAAAAATCTCTTTTAAAAAAGTCCTAATCAGGGCGCCTGGGTGGCTCAGTGGGTTGAAGCCTCTGCTTTCGGCTCAGGTCATGATCTCAGGGTCCTGGGATCGAGGCCCGCATCGGGCTCCCTGCTCAGCGGGGAGCCTGCTTCCCCCTCTCTCTGTCTGCCTGCCTCTCTGCCTCCTTGTGATCTCTCTCCCTCTGTGAAATAAATAAATAAAATCTTTATAAATAAATAAATAAATAAATAAATAAGTCCTAATCAGATTGAAAATTAGTTAATGATATAACTGAAATCCTCCTTAGTTTTAGGGGAACAGTTTGGGTGTATAAAGGCCAAGTGAAACCAAATCTATATTTGGGATATCCAATAGAATTTGGCATATAACAGAACTAACAACCACTCATATTTATAAGTTTATTAGGCTTACAATAAATGGACAAGTACTTGAAAAGGCTTGTCAGTCAGACAATTAAGGCATTTAAAAAAGAAATAAAATATTTTAAATGTATGCAATTTGAAAAGATTTCTATTTATTTAAGCACCAGTAGCCTCTATTCAATCAACTGCTAAAATTTATAGACTTTTAACCAAAGTAATAAAATGTATCAGCTGAAATGTTATCATTTTCTTTTTATTCTTCTTTTAACAGCTTAGGGAGATTAATTTCTGAATAGGATATTTATGTGGTTGAAACCTTCTTGAAGTTTTTAAAAGTCAAACATATTGACAAAAGAAGCAAAAGAGAAGACTAGAGGATCTAGAAAGTACAATATCTGAATAATAGGAATTGCAGGGATGAAGGAGAGAAAAACACAGAGACGGGAAAGGCTCATCAAAAGAAAGAAGTAAAGCAATAGTGATGAAAGCAGGGATTTGGAGGGGAGAGATTGTGTAATAAGTTATTTAGCAATGATTGCTTTCAAAATTACATGCCTGGATTCGTTTTTTAAAAAAAGAAGCAGCAGCAGCAGCAAAACAGAAGAAAGCCAGTGTGGTTGAAGAATAATGGATAAGTAGCCCCCAAAAGAAAAGATATATAGACAGGAACCAAATCATGCAGGGCCTTATATGCCCTGCTAAGGATTTCAGATTTTATCCTAAAAGAAGTGAGATGGGGTGCCTGGGTGGCTCAACCGGTTAAGCATCCAAGTCTTTTTTTTAAGATTTTTTATTTATTTATTTGACACAGAGAGAGAGATTACAAGTAGGCAGAAAGGCAGGCAGAGAGACAGGGAGAGGAGGAAGCAGGCTCCCTGCTGAGCAGAGAGCCCAATGCGGGCCTCGATCCCAGGATGCTGAGATCATGACCTGAGCCGAAAGCAGAGGCTTTAACCCACTGAGCCACTCAGGCACCCAGCATCCAAGTCTTGATTTCGGTTCAGGTCATGATCTCAGGGTCGTGAGATTGAGCCCCGTGGGGGGGGGCTCCACACTGGATGTGGAGCCTGCTTGAGATTCTCTCTCCATCTTCCCCTGCACATCCCCTGCTGATGCTCTCTCTCTCGAAAAAAAAAATAATAATAATAAATAAAAGAAGTGAGACACTATTTGAGGGATTTAAATAAGGGAGTGACAGAACCAGATTTCTGTTTTAAAAGACCACTCTGGCTACTGAATGGAGGGGGTTTACAAGCAGACAAGAGATGACTATATTTCAGTAATCCGCTACGGTGGTAGCAGTGGAGATGGACAGAGGATACATTTGAGAAGACTGAAGAAGTAGAATTGATTGATTAGAAAACAGGATGAGTAACACCTGGGTGGCTCAGGTCATGATCTCAGGGTCCTGTGTCCGATCCCTGAATCAGGTTCTCTGTTCAGTGGGGGGTTTGCTTGTCTCTCTCACTTTCCCTCTGTGCTCTCTCTCTCTCTCAAATAAATAAACAAAATCTTTTTTTAAAAATTTAGAAAACAGGATGATAGGGAAATGCCCAAGTTTTTGTTGAGCAAATAAGTGGATTACAGTGGCATTTGCAAAACCAGAGAATCCCAGCATAGAATTAACATTTTGCCTTGTTTGGTGGTAGTCTTTATTTGGGAGAGGGGTGTTGATGACAGGAAATGGTAAGTTGGATATATTCAGTGCTGTCTCTGAAAATCATTCAAGTAAAGAAGTGAAGTGAGCATTTGCCAATACAAATTTGGAGCTCAGAAGAGAGATCAGGGCTGGAAATTAAAATCTGTAAGTCATTATCCTAGAGAAGATGAAAAATGCAGTGTAAGTGAAAAGAACACCCTTATATTCAATCACTAAAGAAATACTTAATAAACTCCTACTATGTGCTAGGAACTATGCTAGGTTACAGTTGTGAGCAAAACCTTTATGGTACAGGATATATAAGTGGACTCCACTGTGGGCAGTACAAGTCCCTATAGGGTGTTGTTGAAAATATTGTGGCATATTTGTATAGTGATATTAATAGGGGGTTATATTCAGATTAAACAGGTCCAATAAAGTACCAAAGACCTACTCCAATGCCTGCCAAGATCCTGCCCACAAAAAAATTTTCCTACAACCTATATGCTAGATTGTACTGTTCCTCTAAATATTCGTGTAGGTAAAAAATAATAATAATAATAATCCACATATAATTATCTGAGTTTAGAATTTAAGTCTGTTTCACATATAAATCCAAAGATTTTTTGCCTGGGTTTTATATACACTGGAGTTTCTAAGAATGCATTACAGTATAAATTCAGAGAAATCAAGAGAAACATACTTTTATTGTTATTGTTTTTCTGAACTTTACCAAAATTTGGTTACAATATCAGAAAATCAGATCATAGACTACAATGCCACACATGGTAATCGAGTTCATAATTTAACATACCTTATCAGACTGCATTTGTGGCTGTCACATTTCCAGTGATTCTATGTGTAGGTACAACCAAATGACTACTAGAGTCTTCTCTTGTATTATGCCTGAATGAAATATGTATTTTATGAAATATGTATTTTATGGTAACTAAAGCTATGGTTATTGTAAATTCCTTTCCTTTCTTTTTTTTTTCAAAGATTTAATTTATTCATGTGACAGAGAGAGACAGCACAAGTAGGCAGAGTGGCAGGCAGAGGGAGAGAGAAGCAGGCTCCCCCCTGAACAGGGAGCCTGATATGGGGCTCAATCCCAGGACCCCAGGATGATGACCTGAGCAGAAGGCAGATGCTTAATCGACTGAGCCACCCAGGCACCCCAATTAATTTCCCTTCATTCTCCTCTATGAGAAGGGAATTATATAGATTTTTTTTAATTAGATTTGTACATAGTTCTTATTAACCATACATGTCATATAGAAGACGAGGTGTGACAACATAGTTGTTTTAAAAAGTGACTTTCATGGATGCCTGGGTGACTCAGTCAGTTAAGCATCTGCCCTCAGCTCAGGTCAAGATCCCAGGGTCCTGGGATCGAGTCCCACATCAGTCTCCCTGCTCAGCGGGGAGCCTGCTTCTTCCCCTGCTTGTGCTTGCTCTCTCTCTCTCTCTGATAAATAAATAAATAAATAAATAAATAAATAAATAAATAAATAAAATCTTTTAAAAAATAAAAATAAATCAACCAATAACTAAAAAGTGAGTTTCAAAGTGTTCTAGGGCCCTTACATTGTCCCAGAAGAGGTAGAAGTACAAATGTAAATTTATCTTATACTTTGGAAGTTATACTTTTTATATGATATAAAATTAGATCTGTATCAATGGCTTCATGAAACTGGGCCAGCAATGACAGTGGGCTAGCTCCAACCTGGACCTGAAGGGGCCTAGTGTGTGTCTCTGTTTGCCCTTTCATACTTCTTGCCATCTCTAGGAGAGGAGTTCTCCCCGGGGTAGCTGCTGCCCCTCAGACTGAGCACCAGAAAGAATGCAAAACAGAAGCCAGCAAAATGCCAATAAGCTAGAATTAGGGATTCTTCCCCCTCCCTTTTCCCAAAGAAAAGGAATTAGCAATTTTTTATTCCACTCCCTAATTTCCAAATTTTCTAAATGAGCATATATTACTTTTCATACTCAGAAGATAGAAAGTTTACTAAAGAAATGAAGTCATTAACTCTTCCTGCAGCAAAGTAATGCATATTTATTTCTCCTAGGACATGAATTTATTAGAGTGCACACAGTAGGCAATAAACATTTGTTGATGAAAAAAGGAAACTTCGTAACTCATCTCTCCTGGGCAAGTCTTCTTTGTTCTTTGTCTTTCTCTCCTTTCTAAGACCAGCTTCCTCATTTTTTCCACTTCCGGTTTCTCTCTTCCTGACTCCTCCTTCTCCTTCCCTAACTTTTCTTTAAAATAACTTATTCTCTATATTGTCCCAGCATTTTATAATCTTTTTTTTTTTCCTTTGGAGAGAGAAAAAGAGAGAGGGTTGGGGGAGGGACAGAGAGAGAAGGAGAGAGAATCCATAAGCAGACTCCCTAGCTGAGCATGGAGTCCAACTCAGGGCACCATCTCATGACCCTGAGATAATGACCTGACCCAAAATCAAGAGTCAGATGCTTCACTAACCGAGCCATCCAGGCACCCCTTTCCCTAACTGTTCTTAGTCATTCTTCTTTTCCTTCTCTCTGGCTCTAATTTTTCTTCCCATGTTTCTCTCCTTTTCTTTTTTCTTTCCTTTTTTTCTCTTTAATTTAGTATTGCCTCCCCCTTTCTTTCTTCTCTCCTCCTTCCATGGGAATTCTACCTCTTAGCTAGCCACAATAAATAATTATTTATAATGTTTATTGAAAGTTCATTATTTATAGAAATTTATCCTTTTTTTAGTGTTTGAATAATTTTAAAATGTAAAAATAGATCTATACTTGTGCTTACTTTTTTAAGGATTTTTTTGATGACACATTAACAGCTAAATTAAATTGCTTTTTCATTATGTGTAATTCTTTCTTGACTTTTCGGTGGTCGGTGATTCTAAGAGAAAGTTTCACTACCTCAATTTATACCTCTCCAAAGAAAAGGACTACCCTCCAGTGACCTGACCTTCAGGTCCTGGAAATTTTGCTTATTTGGACAGACAATATTTACAAACATAACCAAGGTCATCTTTAAGAAGCTTTTGGAACCCAGTCCAAATTCCACCTCCTGACACACCTCCCTAAATATATATCTCTACCCCGGTAGAATCAGGTTACAAAGAGCATTATAGGCAAACCCGGAAGAGACAATAAGTTACATCCATGAGCTGATCACTCAACCTCTTTGGACCTTAGATTCCTTCCTAACAACTGAAAAACCTGACACTGATGATTTCTAAGGCCCTTTCCACATTTGGCATTTCATGACTGAATCCCAAACAATGAATTTCTAAAAGGGAAACATGAAACCCAAAGGGTAGGATTTTCTCAGTAATCCTAGAATTTCAAAGCTAAAATGGTTCCATGGAGTTCACCTAATGTGACCCGAAATAACTTCATCTCTTTGAGCCTTGATTTCTATATCTGTAACATGGGACTAATAAACCCTGTCTTGACAGACTGATGGGAAAATCTGCCTACTGGTAAAAAAATAAGACAACAGGCCCAAAATGGAATTGCTTCTGCTAAGCCCCACATCACCAAATGGAGACTTAACTACAGGTTTGGCTCTCTTAGGAATGGAACCTTAAACCAGTCAGTCAGGAATCACTGATCAGCACTAGTGAGGTAATCTACTTAACAGACGCCCCCCAAACCCACTAAAGGAAAGTAACTTTGCAACAACCAACCTGTTTTTTTGCCTAGTAATAACTTCCTTGTTCCCACTCCTTTCTGCCTGTAAGTCTTTCATTTTTACAACTCCTCAGAGCTCCTCTGTCTACTAGAAAACTCTTAATTTTCTTAAGTATATTTATTGAAGACTAATTGACATACAATATTGTACTAGTTTCCAGTGTACAACACAGTGATTCAATATTTACAGACATTACGAAATGGTTACCCAGTAACTCTAGTTACCATCTGTCACCATACAAAGTTGTTATAATATCACTGACTATCTCCCTACCCTCTACATTACATCCCCGTGTCTGATTTTATAACTGGAAGATTGTACTCTTAATCCCCTTCACCAATTTCATGTATCCGCCTCCCCCAGCAACCTCCAGTTTGTTCTCTGTGTCTATGAGTCAGCTTCTGTTTTGTTTTGTTTGCTCATCTGTTTTGTTTCTAAGACTCCACATATGAGTGAAATCACACAGTATTTATCTCTCTCTGACTTATTTCACTTAGCATAATACTCTCTAGGTCCATCCACATTGTTGCAAATGGCAAGATTTCATTCGTTTTTATGGCTAGAAACTCTTAAAAGTTGTAATGTGCCTCGGTTTACCTTTTAACACTACCCTATGGAAGGTGGTCAAAAATGGCAGCTATCATTTGATCTAAAACTCCTAACTTTTATTTTTTTTAAAAAAGGGTTTCTTTATTTATTTGAGAGAGAGAGAATGAGTAGAGGGGGGTAAGAGGAGAAACAGGCTCCCCGATGAGCAGGGAACCCAATGCAGGCCTTGATCCCAGGACCCTGGGATCATGACCTGAGCTGAAGGCAGATGCTTAGCTGACTGAGCCACCCAGGAGCCCTAAAACTCCAAACTTTTAGATAAAAAGGAATGAGACACAGAGCTAATGACTGACCCACAAGTGACCAGTCTAGTACCAGATGCCTAATCAGCCTTTCCTCATCTGACTCCTTCTCAAGGTCACTTTCTAAGTACAGGTTTCCCCCACTACCTGAAGGTACAGCATTCTTATGAAAACTTTCATAACCCAAAATGGCATAAAGAAGAAGAAATGGCCAGCAATTTATGTGGAAAATCTTTTGAGCATTCCCAGACCCAAGCAAATATAACTTCTCTTACGCTTTTCTGATACCTTAAGGACACATCTTGCTAACAAAAGCGCAAAAGAAGTTGAGATAAAGCACAGATGCTCACAGACACAGTTCAAAGCCATGGCACCTTGATGCCGAGATGCTGAGCATAATTCAGGGGGAAGAAACTTGTGCTCAGGTGCGCGCTGCTTGAACAGTCTGTTGCAAAACAAACGCTGAATGCTATTTTTGCTTTTTGCCTTTTTTCTTCTGAAAATCCTCTTCAGATTTATTTCATTTGGCAAAGACAATTACTAATGTGGGTCTTTTGTGAAAGCAAAGTAGTGTAATTCGAACTTTCAAAAATCAGGGGATACTTGTATATGATTTCCTCTCCGAAGTCTGAACATCTATTAATTTTCAGCAGCTTAGGGCCTACCAGCATTTACAACAAAGAACAAGAGAGAATACCCCACATTACTATCTAAACTTAAGTGTTAAGTGCTTCAGAAACTGGAAGCAAGAAGACGAACTTTCTTTTCTTTTTAATTTTTATTTAGATTCAATTAATTAACATACAATGTATTATTAGTTTCAGAGGTAGAAGTCAGTGGTTCATCAGTCTTATACCCAGGGCTGGGCGCCTGGGTGGCTCAGTCGGTTGAGCATCTGCCTTCAGCTCAGGTCATGATCTCAGGGTCCTGGGACAACATCCCACATTGGGCCCCCTGCTCAGCGGGGAGCCTGCTTCTCCCTCTCCCTCTGTCTGCCGTACCCTCTGCTTGAGCTCTCTGTCTCTCTCTGTCAAATAAATAATAAAATCTTTAGAAAAAAATACCCAGTGCTCATTACATCATGCACCCCCCTTAACGTCCATCATCCAGTTACTGCATCCTCTACCCCCACTCCCCTCCAGCAGCCCTGTTTGTTTCCTATGCTTAAGAGTCTCTTAAGGTTTGTCTCCCTCTCTGATTTTGTCCTGTTTTATTTTTCTCTCTCTTCCCCTATGATTCTCCATTTTGTTTCTTAAATTCCACATGTGAGTGAGATCATATGATAATTATCTTTCTCCAATTGACTTATTTCACTTAGCATAATATACCCTCTAGTTCCATCCACATCATTGCAAATGGCAAGATTTCAATTTTTGACGGCTGAGTAGTATTCCAAAGACAAACTTTCTGAATTGCTCTCTTCACCTTGTGTGTACATTGCTCTCATGTGATTTAAAAAGAGTGGTTGGGGGTGCCTGACTGGCTCAGACAGTACAGCATGTGACCTTTGATCTCGGGGTTGTGGGTTCAAGTCCTACTTTGGGCTTACATTAAAAAAAAATCAAACAGTGGCTAAGGAAGGACTGAGTTAGTAATTTCCCATAATTCCTTCAGCCAAGGGAGCGTGCGTGCATGCGTGTGTATGTGTGTGGGTGGGTGGGTGGGTGTGCACGCAGGGCAACCCTTAAAAATAAGAATCTGCAAGGACAATTATTTACTGCACCGTTTAAAAACTGCACTAGAAAGCACACATCAGATAGAGAACCCTATCTTTTTGTGTTTGTCCTCTTAAGAAAAAATGTTAGGGGAAGATTGGGGTAACTGGGTGATGGGCATTAAGGAGGGCACATGATGGAGTGAGCACTGGGTGTTACATGCAACTGATAAATCACTAAATTCTACCCCTGAAACTAAAAATACACCGTGTGCTAACTAAATTGAATTTAAATAAAAATTTTAAGTTAAAAAAGATGTTAAATCCTCTTTAAAAGTAATTCAATGGTTACCAATGATTATGGCTAAAAGGAAAATACTGAAACTATTTCTTTTTTTTTTTAAAGATTTTATTTATTTATTTGACAGAGGGATAGAGATCACAAGTAGGCAGAGAGGCAGACAGAGGGAGGGGGGAAGCAGGCTCCCTGCTGAGCAGAGAGCCCGATGCAGGGCTCGATCCCAGGACCCTGAGATCATGACCTGAGCCGAAGGCAGAGGCTTAACCCACTGAGCCACCCAGGCACCCCAATACTGAAACTATTTCATCATTATAACATGATTTATTTTCATTCACACTGCATAATGTTAAGGAAAGCAGTATATTTTGATACATAAGCAATTTATGGTTGACATTAATGAGGACAACTTTATCTCACAAAAAAGCCTTTGGGTATTCCTTTTATTTTTTTTTTAAGTTTTTATTTATTTATTTGATAGAGACACAGCTAGAGAGGGAACAGAAATAGCAGGAGGAGGAGTGGGAGAGGGAGAAGCAGGCCTCCCACTGAGCAGCCAGCCCAATGAGGGCTCGATCCCAGGACCCTGGGATGGTGACCTGAGCTGAAGGCAGCCACCTAATGACTGAGCCACCCAGGCGCCCCTGGGTGTTCCTTTTAAAGATAATATTGGTTTGGATGGAATGTATGTATCTGACATTAAGAGTCAATTCTTAATAAAAAATTGTTTTAAGTAAAGAAATAGCATTAATAGTACCTCGAATTTCACCAGTGCTTTGACATTATGTATTTTTGCATACATTTTTGACTATGTTTTCTTCCTCATAACAACCTCAAGGCGGGTGCCTGGATGGCTCAGTGGGTTAAGCCTCTGCCTTCAGCTCAGGGTCCTGGAATGGAGGCCCACATCGGACTCTCTGCTCAGCGGGGAGCCTGCTTCCTCCTCTCTCTCTGCCTGCCTCTCAGCCTACCTGTGATCTCTCTCCCTCTGTGAAATAAATAAATAAATAATCTAAAAACAAAAAACAAAAAAACCCCCAACCAAACAAAAAAAAACAATAACCTTAAAACAAACAAACAAACAAACAAACAACCTCAAGGCAAAGGTAGGTCAGTTATCATGTTACAAATTAGGAAACCCAAGCTAATGCATGACTTGCTCAGCCAGTAACTGGTGGCATGGCCTCAAACTGAGGTCATCTGGCTCTTCTTCCAATGTTTTCTTTCACTACATCGTACTGCCTTATGAATGATATCACTTCATGTTTTTGCACTTCCTTTATCATGTTCTTTGTACATTCACAAACACTGATGTGCTTCCAAGTGGGCATGAAAACTCCAAATAAAAAGAAGACTTTGGGCTCCTGGTTAACAAGCAGAAGAAACCTTTCTGAATCTACTTAGTTCCTATATTTATCTTACTATCTGTTCTTTTTTCTTTTTCTTTTTTTAAGATTTTATTTATTTATTTGAGAGAGAGAGAGAGCACAAGCAGGAAGAAGGAGAAACAGACTCCCCACTGAGCAGGGAGCCTGATGTGGGACTCAATCCCAGGACCCCGGGATGACAACCTGAGCCGGAGGCAGATGTTTAACTGACTGAGCCACGGAGGTGTCCCTGTTTGTTTTTCGCTATAAAGTTTCCCAAAGAGTGGAGGTAAGGGGCCAGGACACATGCTTTGGTAAATTTGCCTTCTATCAGTTACTAAATGTTTGGGGAAAGGAGGAGGTATGATTTGAGCAAGGTAAAAGAATCTCTTGGTTTTCTGTTGTGGCTCAGTGGGTAACTGGAGTCTATTTTGCAAGCCTAAAGCTTACTGGTTCAAACCATAATTTGAAGAATGTATATTTTGGGGCCTGTTTTCTTTTTCAGATGCAGTTCATTTAAAACCTGTATGAAGTTTACAAAAACTTCCCAGCATTCTTAGTATTGGGTTCAAGAAGGAGACTTGTGTGTTTATAAACAGAGGCAATGTGTGTCGACAGAGCCGATGCATGGGATTTGGAAGATCAGAGTCTGTAAACTGTAACAGGAGTAAGGACAGATAAACATACTATCAATTTACACCCAGCCCTTGCTGAAGCTAGAGGGTAACATATTTCTACATTTCTGACTCCTCCATTCTGACTCCCAGCAGGACTTCTATTTACAGAGGTTTATTTGATTCTTGAATCTCAAGCTGAGCACTCTATGTCCTTTTAAAAAGTCACAGAATTCTGAGATGACTTGTCCTCACATGTGGGCGGGCAAGGGCAGGAGCTCCTGCCCTTGGCAAAATCTCAGTGGGTAATGTTATAGATTACTCTCCTGACCATTACTGGAATTTAACCATTAAATTTCAAGAAATTATTCTTTATCTTTCATCATTTCACTCACCTTTTCTCCAACATTCAAAATACACTCTACTACCTACTTGTCCATCACTGTCTAAAAAAAGACAGTATATCAATAAAATTCAAAACTGTATTACAATGTGGACTGTCTTTCAAAGGATTTGGGGTTTTCAAAAGCCTTTTTCTTTTAAAAATAATTTCACCTTAATATTGTTCCAGGAAACCAAACAGATATATTTGCAAATAGCAAGGTGTAGAGAAAATATATTTCAGCTCTTGGGTAGGACTGGCCTGTCCCCCCAACCTTTTTTTTAAATCTTTTTACCATAAAATAAAACACAGAAACAGAAGACACTATAAAGGAAATGTTCACCTTAATAAATTATCGTAAGGCAAATGCCCTTGTAACTAACCATCACCAGGTTAAGAAACAGAATTTTGCTACCTCCCCTTAGAAGCTCCTTCCAAGTAAGTGTCCCTTCTTTTTTTTTTTTTAAAGATTTTATTTATTTATTTGACACAGAGAGAGAGATCAGATCACAAGCAGGCAGAGAGGCAGGCAGAGAGATAGGAGGAAGCAGGCTCCCCGCTGAGCAGGGAGCCCGATGCGGGCCTTGATCCCAGGACCCTGAGATCATGACCTGAGCCGAAGGCAGAGGCTTTAACCCACTGAGCCACCCAGGCGCCCCCCCCCTTTTTTTTTAACCAAAGATTTTACTTATATTTGACAGAGAGAGAGAGAGAGAGAGAGCAAGAACAGGGAACACCAGCAGGGAAAGTGGGAGAGGGAGAAGCAGGCTTCGCACAGAGCAGGGAGCCTGATGTGGGGCTTGATCCCAGGAACCTGGGATCATGACCTGAGCCGAAGGCACATGCTTAACAACTGAGCCACCCAGGCGCCCTGTATGTGTCCCTTCTTAATCATTCCCTGCCACCATCTTGTAAGTGACCTGATCCTAACCTTTATAGTATCACCTTCACTTCCTTTTTTCTTTAATGGTTTCTCCATCCAAATGTTCACCGCAGACAGTATAGTCTCTCCCCCGACACATACAACACACATAAAAAAAATTTTTTTTTATATCTTTTAAGTCATTTTTTTTTTCAACTTTATGGTTTATCTCTTAAAGAACGGAGGCCCTTTGACTTGTAGTTTCCCACTTAGGACTTTGCAGATTGTATGATCCTGGTACAGCTCAACATATTCCTGTGTTTCCTACAGACTGGCAGCTGGATCTCAAGTCTGCATCAGATCTAGGTTCGATCTCTTTAGTGGCATCTTAAGTGGTGGTGTGGTCTTCCCTCGGGAGGTCCATAATGTCTAGCTCTCTTTTTATGATCTTAGGAGCTGCTGAGGCATAATGCCTGTATCAATTCATTCTCTGGGAGTTACAAAACTGGGATATTCTATCATTTCTCTTTTACTTAATAGTGGGATACTTTATCTAGATTCACCTCCCTTTATCTCTTATTTGGTTACCCAAATAACCAAACCTAACTTTTGTAAGTTCCTTTAATGGAGAGATCTTGTAATCATTATCTACATAATTCTCTTGGGTCCTGTACCTTTGGATTGTGCTACGTGTTTGCTGAATTTGCAGATAAAACATTATAAATGAGACTAAAAGCCTCACTGAATTTGTATGTAAAGTAGTATATATACTTATTAGTATGTTTACTTATTAGTATACTTATTAGTATGTATACTAATAAAGATCCAGTAGCAAAATCCAGCCACTAGAAACTTAAAATTCGTGATCCTTTGGTTGATTATGTCTTCCAGATCCAGTCTTTATTTCCAGCTGGTCATTAGCCCTTGTGACTTTCATGAAGAAATTGTTAACAAAGGTGAACTGATAGTGTAAAGGAAAAAGGATTCTTGTGAATCTATTCCAGCCCCCCACCATAAAGTCAGAAATTATATAGTTATTTACATCTATATTTGAGCACAATTTTGGACTTCCAAATGAAAGTGATTATTCTTTCAAAAGTCTTATTTTGTATGTTTGCAGTGGTCTAGAAATCATAAAACCTAAATCATTTAGTTTTTTAAAAATGCAAATATAATTACTTTGAGAGTTCAGAAATCTTGGGACTTTTGCATTGTTTTTACATTTACTACATATGATGTAGAAAGGATAATTCGTTTCTTATACAATAACTGATACCAGCTCTTTAAACATATTTTCATTCTAAGATGGAGTTGTTTGGTATTGACAGCTGAAGGCATTTAAGGTGCCTCCTGGAAGTTCTCAGGAGTTCACCTGGAAACAATTAGGGAGAATTGCCACTTGCTCAGTGGATGCTGAGCAAGAATTTGGGGTCAGATGATCCAGGTTCTTAGCCGACCAGCACCACTCTGTAGTTTAATGACCTTAGATACTTAATTTGTTTATGTCTTGTTTCCCTCATTTGTAAATCTGAGTAATAAAATCTATCCCCCAGGGTTGTTGAGAAGTTTAAGTGATGTGAAATAATTGGAAAAGGTGCTTCGCAATATTTGCTGGTAGTAGATAGCATATTCAAGGAGACTTTACACAGTTAATTGGATGAACTGTATTGCCTTTTGAATTAGCCACTTTGGCAATGGAAAATTCCAGGTCTGCCAATCTGACATGAGAAAGGGTTTCAGCTTCAGATACAAATGCATCTGAAAGATTCAGGTTTGGAGAGGCATTGATTTACAAATGAATGATAAAAATCAGCATATACCGGTGCTTTCTGTGAACATACATTCCTCATACTTCATCCCCTTGGTGTCTACCCCCAAAAAGTGCTAGGTCCGATGTGCTATTCATGACATGAAAGTAGAGACAAAAATAGAACAATTTAGTCTTAACAATTAAGTAAAAGACACAGTCATTAGCCTGATTGTTTGATCTTTCTGCCAGATTTTTGTGTTACAAATCTGCAGAGAGAAAACTTTCCAGAAAGGAAGAATTTGCTTCAAGAACTATCCTGCAGGAATATCAGGAAGGTTTTCTGCCTTTCCTTCTTCTCTGCCCTTAGGCATAACGTTGTGCTTTATAGAAATGGAAATAAAGGCATTAGTTTGAACAATCCTCTACGTTACTTTGTTAAATTTGGATCCTAAGATCCTCAAAGACCTCTAAAGTCAAATTATAATGAAAAAATGTATAGCTTCGGCTTTTAAAATTAAAGTTTTGACCCTGATGACACAGTTTTGCTCTACAAACTATAGCAACCTACTAGAATGAGAGTCAAAGCAATTTTCTCGTATTCCTTCCACTTCAACTCTAATCCCAATCTTTGGCCTCAAATTAGTTTCTAGAGATTTTTGTAACAAAAAAAAAGTTGACTCAAGCTTTGCGCAGTGGCAGTATCGTAGCCAGTGAGGTTTATCTGAGGCGCGATTATTGCTTATTGAAAAGTTGACTCAGAATTTAAGAAATCATGCTATTAATTTACATGGCTTTCAAAAAAATTTTTTTAAAGAATTTTTGTTTATGAGAGAGGAAGGGAGGAGCAGAGGGAGGACAAGTAGACTCGCCCTCAGCGGGGAGCGCTACTCCAGCTCTGAGCCAAGACCCTGAGATCACAACGGGAGCAGAAACTGGGTCCCACGCTTAATCCACCGCGCCACCCAGCTGCCCCAGTTTTCAGCAATTTTAAGATAAAACTGTTTGCATAATAAGTATAACTTAATAACTTTTAAAAATACAAAAGTCCCTAGAAGTCAGGACAATAAGGACGGATACTATTTGCTTCCTTTATGTTTTCAGCCCTCATTTTGTAGGACATGGACCGTACGTTGTTTTTTGAGCGTTGAAATACTTTACTCGTAACACAACCAATTTTCCAATAATTTGCTTCCGGTTGATTTAAAATTTGTAATTCAACTTTATTTGCTATGTATACCATGTGGTTTCATTAATTCAAAGTTTGAGAAAGATGCGGATTCTTTTTTCCTTCTTTGGTCAGAACGCACACTCGGGATAGGGGCTTCTAAGCAAAACGTGTTTAAGGAACTCCGTTACTCTTACTACCCTTCCCCAAATGCATGAAGAGAACGAGGCTCCACAGCCTTCTTGAAGCATTAGCCGTCCCGGGGCCGTGCACGATTATTTTACACTTCAGGTAACCACTAACGTTCCGTTTCATCCCTTTAATAATTGAAAGGGGGACCCCGCCGCTCAGAAACCGAAGCCAACCCCGCCGCGCAGGTGCGAGAGCGGCCTCCTTCAGGACGGGTGGGAGTGTCGGGAGAGAAAGAGGGCGCCTATCAGCGGCCGCCCCAGGCGGCGGGCCCGGAGCCCGCCCTTCCCGGCGTGCCCCGCGCTCCGAGGGGACTTTTAACGTGAAGCTCGGGGTGACTCAGCCGCGTGGCCGCGCCGGCCAGGGCGGGGGGCGCGCGCCGCTGCGGCACGGCGGGTCCCC
>LNAC01000077.1:1798412-1853261 GCA_002007465.1 Ailurus styani | reverse complement strand
TAGGGCGAGCGCGGCGGCGGGCAGGGTGCCCGGGCTTTGCCTTTGTGTCGGGGGGGCGTGAGGCGTGGGGGCGCCGTCTCCTCAGGCCGCCGCTCGGGCGCGCGCCCGCCAGGTCGGAGCCGAGTCGTAAGGCCGCGGGACTGAAATCATCGCGAGGAGAGATGTCCGCAAGTGGGTTGCGGCCGCCCGTTTTCGAGCGGAGGATAAAGTCTTACGAACCGGGAGAGGGGGTGTCGCTGTAGATGGAAACGGTAAACGCAGTCGCGGGGACAGCTAAAGAGTAACTTGACTGTTTTCTGCAGGCCCGGGGTGTTTTCATCCCGCCAGCAGAGCGATGACGGTGAGCGCCGAGTGTTTCTCGCTAACGCGTCTGCAGACGCGGTTTTTTCCTGGCAGCTCATGGAACTCATTAAAAATCAGGTAGCTGGTCGGACTTCTCGTCAAACTCTGTCTGGAGCGGAGAGTGCGTCTTGCTCGCTCCGCACTCCTGCTTCGGTCTTCCTTCTCTGCCGCCCACAAATTACTGGCTTTCAATAGAAGCTCCGAGTGCAGAAGCGCTGGGCAGAGCCTTAACCGGGGATCTTCTTTTCTTTTAAGTGAAACCCTCCTTTTTATAGCAGACAGTGACTTCAGGTTTACAAGCTTGGTTCTGCACTATCAAAAAAACAAAAAAACCCAAAAACCAAAACCCCTTGTATTTTGGAGTTTGTGATTCTTTCTGAAAATTCCTGGGTTGGACCGGTTTATTTTTAAACAAGAAGCCGGTGAACAGACAAACGTGGTAAACAAGGCCGTGGAGGAACTCTAACCTGATCATGAAAATGCATTTTCCGGGCCCTTTCAGTGGGTCCCTGTGAACTGTTAGACGACTAGCCGCAGGTGTTACCTGAGAAATTGAGGGTTTTTTTTTTAATGGTCCCCAAAACAAAGTGGCGTAGTCATAAGTAATGAATCCAGAGTCAAAAGAACCTCACCTCAGTTCCTATCCCCATCTCCACCCCATCCCCTCCTCCCACCCCCAACCCCCTTCTGGGACTGTAGTTCTCAAATGTAAGTTTGCTCCTTAAAAATGCGAGTACCACTCCCAGAAATTTGATTCTAGACATCTGCGATGAATCCCTGAAACTGCGTTTTAAGCAGGCACCCCCTTCCTCTGAGAAACACCACTGGCCTGAGAATCTTTAGAACTGCCCAACTCTCTCATCCCTTTGTTGATTTACTCTCCCCTCCAACCAGTCACAAACCAAAAAACGGGCCTCTCCAGAGGGAAACAAGCTAGTGCTTTCTTGGACTCTGACACCAGGGTAGGAAATGACTTTAATACATATTCTGATATTGCCTTGGTGGGTTAGAGATAGCCTGTGCCTATTAATTTGTACTTTTTCCTTCTGGGGCTGCTTCCAGTATCCTCATAACTAAAGCGGTGCCATCAGCCCACATCTTCCCATACCAATTGGCTCAGTCTCAGTCTTCCCTTTAGAACCTGGGCAGGCAATGCCATGTAATTTCCATGGACTTGAATTCTCAAATTTCATGGTACCTAGCAGTACTGGTAGCATTTATGAAAGGTTTCAGTTCAGCTGAACTCTAATTCAGTCATCAGATACCCGGGTAATGCCTATTTTGTGCAAAGCCTGTAGGGGGCCACTTTAGCGAAACCACTGCAAAGATGGCACACAGTTGCATTGCTCCCTTGAGATGGAAATGAGGGCTGAGTAACCTCTACTGCTGAAAGCTTTTTCTCTTTCTTAGTTCCTCTTAAATAGATATGTAGGCATGAGGTTAGCATTAGGCTGTTTGACCTTTCTGGTTTTGACATTTTTGTCTCATATGTCTCTTATTAATCTTTTTCTAATTGGTTCGCAAATGTCATGTCTTTCCTTCTGTAGCCCTGGACTTCCTGATTATTGTGTCTTCCTCCTGCCCCGAATCTGAACATGCCAGCCCCTCCTTGGCTAACTGGAGTAAAAAGTTTAGAAAAGTTGTTGGAATGCTGAATGACTTCTAGTGGGAAGACCCAGAATTGTGGAAATACGAAGCTTAGAGATGTAAGGAAACCTATTACAAATTTATCTAGTGCAGTCCTCTCATCTTTCAGATAAAGAATCTGAGAGATGAGATGGCAGAGGTGAGGACCCCTGGGTCCTAGCCCAGTGTTCTTCCTGCTAAATCGTCTCAAGAAAAATGCTTCAAAAATGGAAAAGGTTGAAAGAAATTCTAAGTAGACAAAGAAAATGGAGAGATTTCCACATGACTACAAAAGCAGTATTTTCTGGAAAAATGGAGATTGAAGGAGAATGTGATGTAACCATATAAATCATGGAGTGGGAGTACTAAAATAAGGACTCTAAAGCTTGAAATAAGTAGTAAAAGTTCAAATAAGAGCAAACAGTTACCTTATAATCCCGAGAGACATTACAAAGTTAATATTTTTTTAAAATTCAGTAAAGGTTAAGATAAGTACATTGGTGAACTTTTATTAACTATTAGATGTTTGAGCAATGTCCAGAATGTTTTGAAGTTGTATAACTATACTTGTCCGTATGGAGGCAATATTAAAGATCTAACTACTAATCTGATTTATTTTTTTAGGGGAAATGAGTTTAATGAGATATGTATTTCTGGAATGTAGGAAGGAAAGTATGGATGAAAAAAGTTTTTGATATATTTTTTTCTTTTGAGAGGGGGAGAGAGCATGAGTGCACACGCGCATATACACACACATGGGGGAGGGGCAAAGAGAGAGGGAGAGAGAATCCCAAGCAGGCTCTCTGCCCAGTGCAGAGCCCAATGTAGGGCTCAGTCTCACAACCTTGAGATCATGACCTGAACCAACACCAAGAGTCTGACTTAACCAACTGAGCCACCCAGGTGTTTGAGAAGAAGAACCTTTTGATATTTTTGCTTGGATTCCTCAAATTAAACATTTTTGGATTCTCCTTGTATATTCATGAAAGTAGAATTAGAAGGGATAGGTTAATAATTAGACATGTGCCAGACACTATACTAAATGCTTTTACATCCATTGTCTTATTTACCTCCATTATAGAGCTGAGGAATCTAAAGTACAAAGAGCTTAAATTTGCCCAGAGTCCTACCCTAGTAAGTGGCAGAGCCACTTTTCAAATTTAAATCTGCCTGCCTCCAAAGCCGTTAAGATTTATGCTCAATAAAAAAAAAAAAAAAAAAAAGATTTATGCTCAATAGTGCCCTCATTATACTTCATTGGGTGGTAGTTCAGAATGTGGGCATTGAAGTCAGTCTTTCCTGAGTTCAAATCCTAGCTCCTTTATTTATTAACTTGGATAAAGTACTCATAAGTTTCTATCTCTCTGACATGGAGATTGTTGTAGTTACCTACCTCAGAGGGTTATTAGGGGTGAGTTAATTCATGTAAAGTGCTTAGAACTGTGCCTGACACTAAATTCTCAGGAAATGTTGGCTTTTTTTTTCCCCCAAGATACTCTTTTCTTTAGGTTCAGGTTGTCCTTCCTACTGTTAAATACTAAGGCTTTATGATAAATATAGATACAAACTTTATCTCTGTTCTTACTAAAACAGGAGGAGCCTTACAAAAATTTTGGAAAATACTGGGGTGTAGTGCAAAGATCTGTGACTGGGACCAGAGGGTTTGGTTTCTATTTATTTCATAGAGAAGGTTGTAAGGATCAGATGAGTAACAAATACGAATGAAATTTAAATAGTATTTTATATTTGTATAGCATATACATTTATTAAAATTAGAGAGGAAAGTTACAGTAAATTATTGACAAAGTAAAGTTTGACTTCCTTAAAACAGCTAGTGATGTACAGTTCTATAGGAAGATCATAGTCTATACCATAAAACCAGGTAAGATTCTCTCCATGTGTTTGTCCTAAATCTCTTTTTTGGTGGCAGAGCCTGAAATTTAGTTTTTGCAGTTGTATCTGTATATTAGTTTGCCAGCGCTGCCATAAAAAAGTATCACAGACTTGCTTAACCAACAGAAATTTATTTTCCTACGATTCTGGAGGCTGGAGGTCTGAGATCAAGATGTTGTCAGGATTGGTTTCTTGTGAGGCCTCCTTACTTTGTAGACGACTCCTTCTCCCTGTGTCTGTGCCCTCATTTCCTATTTTAAAAAGTCCTTTTGGATTAGGGCCCTCCCTAATAACTTCATTTAACCTTTATTTCTCTTTAAAGTCCTTATTTCCAAACAGTCCCATTCTGAGGATTTAAGAGTTGAAACTTCAATATACAAATGTTAAAGGGAGCACAGTTTAGATTATAACAGTTTGTTTAGGGAATTACTTTTTTTTTTCTATTTTTTATTTTTTGTTTAGGGAATTATATGCCAGGTAATCTGAATGTCGCATTGCCCTTATTGTTGAGTGCCTTAAGCCCTGGGGCCAAGCAGCATCCTTCATCCCTGTGCCTACCTCCCTATCCTAACTTCCACCTGTTACTTAGAACCATGCTTGCTGTCAGGTACCTTAAGAAACACATCATGCCTCTAAGTCATTGCATTTGGATTTAAAGCAAGAATCTGCTTAAGAAACTATTCCATATATTTAACCTAATTCATAATTTGTTTGGTAAGCATATTTCTTCTTTAAATGTAAGAATTTTAAAATCTCTTACATAGTAATTTTTTTTTTAACTTTTAAAAAATTTTTCTTGAACTGTTTTAAGCCTTTTCTAAGAAAAAAAAACATTCTGGGATGCCTGGGTGGCTCAGTTGGTTAAACATCTGCCTTGGCTGAGGTGATCCCAGGAGGAAGATGCTTAACCAACTGAACCACCCAGGTGTCCCATAATGTGTATTTTATTTTATTTATTTATTTGACAGAGAGAGAGATCACAAGTAGGCAGAGAGGCAGGCAGAGAGAGAGGAGAGGAGGAAGCAGGCTCCCTGCTGAGCAGAGAGCCCAATGCGGGCCTCGGTACTAGGACCCTGAGATCATGACCTGAGCCGAAGGCAGCGGCTTTAACCCACTGAGCCACCCAGGCGCCCTGTGTATTTTAAATTATATTTTATTGAATATTCCAAAGTCTCTAAAAGTTTTATTACTTTTAAAATGAAAAAAAAAGGGAAAATGTATCTAAAAACGGAATTCTTCAAGAAAATGTTAGAATTTTTTTTTCTTTCTCTTTTTTTAAAATTTTATTTATTTGTTAAAGAGAGCACGAGCACACAAGCAGGGGGAGAAGCAGGCTCCTTGCCAAGCAAGGAGCCTGATGCGTGACTCGATCCAGAATGTTTTTTCCTTAGAAAAGGCTTAAAGTCTGCTTCTCTCTCTGACCTTCCCCCTCCCCATGCTGTCTGTCAAATAAATAAATAAAATCTTATCACACATACATTATGAGCCTGCAATGAAGGGAAAATAATTAATATTTTCTGTCTTTTTTCTATTAATATATTTATTTCAACCTGCCTTTTTTAAACCTTATAAATCAATACTGTTTCATGCTATTTTAGTTATTAATCTAAAACCTATTTCTTGGGCCACCTGGGTGGCTCAGTCATTAAGCATCTGCCTACAGCTCAGGTCATGATCCCAGTGTCCTGGGATGGAGCCCCACATCAGGTTCCCTGCTCAGGAGGGAGCCTGCTTCTCCCTCTCTCACTACCCCCGCTTGTGTTTCCTCTCTCACTGTCTGTCTCTCTCAAATAAATAAAATCTTTAAAAAATAATAAAATAAAACCTATTTCTTTTTAGTCTTTTAATGTGGTGAATTATATTAATTTTTAGAATGTTAGGCCAACCGTCCTCATAATGTATGATCCTTTTTTATGTATCTGGATTTGATTTAATAATGCTTAGGATTTTTATGCTTACGTTTATGAGAGAAAATAACCTCAGAAAATGAATAAGGAAATACTCCTTTTTCTATTTTCAGGAACAGTTTGTATAAGATTGATGTAATTTCTTCCTTAAAGATAGGGAGGAATTTGCTAGTCAGGCCATTTGGTCTTGGAGTTTTCTTTAAGGAAAGGTTTTAATTATAGATTCTGGTTCTGTGTGTATATATATCACAATAACATCCTCTGTCTATAAATACATACACATGCACCTATAGATATGTTAAGATACTTATCACAGGGAGTTGGCTTTATAGAACTGTGGGGACTGGGCTAGGTTGGAACTTTGAACAGGAATTGAAGCTGCAATCCACAGGTGAATTTCTTCTTTTTCAGAGAAACTTTAGTTCTGCTTTTAAAGCCTTTCAATTGACTGAATCAGGCCCACTCAGATTATCTAAAATAATCTTCCTTAATTAAAGTGATTATAGACTTTTTAAAAAATTTTTTATTATAGACTTTTAATCACATCTACCACATACTTTCACAGTAACATCGAAATTAGTGTTTTGATTGAACTAAGTCTTTAGCTTAAGCAAGTTTATATATAAAACTGACCATTATGGCTTCTCTCCAGTCTTCAAGCCTTGGTTACTTTACTTTGTTGTCTGATGCCTTCAAGCAGTTGTTTTTCTGTTTTACCCATTTTTCTGAAGGATTCCAGGCGATAGGACTAAAACCAAGCATGGAAGTCATGGTGGGTGTGGGGAGGAAGGAAAACCAGCTCAACTCAAAAAGAAGAAAAAATTTTCCCCAAGGATTGCTATTCAGTGATTGAGTGAACAAAGCAAGAGGCTCTTTATTTTTGGATATTTTTGGGTAGGCTGGACTAAACCGGTGAAGTATTTTTGTAGTCCTAGGTAGAAGGTTATTGGAATCCAGATTTTTTGAAATTCATGATTGGTAAAATGTGGGGGAGGAAATTGAGAGCCCATCAGAAGGTTGCCAGTATCTTTGTACATTAAAAAAAAAAAATCTGGCCATCATTTTCTGTCCTCATTATTTCATAAAAGACATTTAATATCAAAAAAGAATTGAAGGTATAATTTAGGTACAAAGGACTGTCCTTCCCAAGAAAGCATTACACTAACATATATATACTATAGTGCTTCAGTTCACACTTCAATATTTTTGAAATCATGATGTATCTTAAAATCATGAATATATCTAAAAAAAAAATCATGAATATATCTAATATGCTAGTACTACTTTTTCCTACAAAGCTGTTATTAGATTGATGATGTCTCAGTCAATGCCCAGTCTTTGAACTGGAGTGATTTGTCTGTGTATGTGTATATTGCATTGTCCTCATTTCTGCTAAGAATTCAGTGAAAACTTTTGACACTAATTGGTACTGGTCCTTGAACCATCTTCTGACAGTGATTTTGGGTTGTCTCCAGAATTTTCAACATGTTCTGTAGCTACAGTCCTGATCCATGTATCTGTCCCCTAAGACCTTCAGATCTTTCTTGCCATGCATTCACTTAGCTTTTTCCTATAAAATGGCCAACTGTGTTGACTAATACATTTTTTTAATGTTTTAATTGCACTGCCTTGCACTGTTCCTTTTAAGACATTGGTAATAGTATGTCCCTTGGATATTTCCTGGAAGTTTGCCAAAGTAATCTTTAATTGTATATCTCTTTCTTTAAAGGATTTTAGCTTTTTTTTTTTTTTTTTTTAAGATTTTATTTATTCATTTGACACAGAGAGAGAGATTACAAGTAGGCAGAGAGGCAGGCAGAGAGAGAGGAGAGAGGAGGAAGCAGGCTCCCCGCTGAGCAGAGAGCCCGATGTGGGCCTCGATCCCAGGACCCTGGGATCATGACCTGAGCCGAAGGCAGCGGCTTTAACCCACTGAGCCACCCAGGCGCCCCAAGGATTTTAGCTTTTTTAACAAGCAGAAGTGTGTCCTGGAATTTAGGAACCTCACCCTAGAGATTGTACAGTAGGTTGACTGGCTTTTTCTTAGGAATCCTAAGCTTTGCCTGGTCTATTACGTGTCCTGGATTGTTCTTAGCTTAAAGGTGTCACTAGCATGACTATAACTAATTGAATCCAGTCAAAAGATAGAAACACCTGTGTGAAATTATAGAATTTCATCTATGCAGTTTTTAGGTAATAAAGTTGAAAGTTAAAGCAGAATTATTATTTTTTTTTAAAGGGAGGTTTTTTTTTTTAAGATTTTATTTACTCATTTGATACAGAGAGAGAGATTACAAGTAGGCAAAGAGAGAGGAGGAAGCAGGCTCCCTGCTGAGCAGAGAGCCCGATGTGGGCCCCGATCCCAGGACCCTGGGATCATGACCTGAGCCGAAGGCAGTGGCTTTAACCCACTGAGCCACCCAGGCACCCAAGTTAAAGCAGAATTAGATAAGATCTTTGAACTTTGGGAATTCACACTGTAAAATCACTCCCCATGTGGAGTTAGTTGATTTAGAAGTCCTCTCATACCAACTATTTAAACAGAAAAGGTGCTATGTATGCCTGTTACTGTCACAGCGAGGTTGTATGCCCAGGCCCCAGATCTTGGGCTTGGAGTTATATCTCCAAACCTGTGCAACTTAGGTAGAAACCGGGAAGTGCATCAGACCTATAGGAGAGGTAACACAGCATGATGGTAACAGTAGACAGTGAAGCCAGAAGCCTGGGTTCAGAACCTGGCTCCACTATTTATTAGCTATGTGACTGTGGGAACTTTCCATAACCTCTTTCTTCCTCTGTTTCCTCACCTATCAAATGAGGGTTATAATGGCACCTACTTCATAAAGTTTTTTGACTATTAAATAACATTTGTGGGGTGCCTGGGTGGCCCAGTCAGTTAAGCGTCTGCCTTTGGCTCAGGTCATGATCCCAAAGTCCTGGGATCAAATCCCACGCTTGTTGTCGGGCTTCCTGCTCAGTGGGGAGCCTGCCTCTGCCCTTACCCCCTCCCCACCTCTACTCCGTCTCTCTCTCTCTGTTTCTCTCAAATATATAAAATCTTTTAAAAATAACATAAAGTACTTAGAACCGTAGGTAGCATATGATACATGTGAATAAAGTTTATGACCATCTGTACTTAAAATGTAGGATTTGTAGCAATTTGACATATTGAACAATCTCAGCTAATTCATTTGTGATTCTAATGTAGAATGTGTTCTTGAGTAATTGGGTTTTAGATTTGATTACTCACGGATGGAGGAAAACTTTGCTGTTTGAGACTGTTGCAATATTTAAGAACTTGTGATAGGGGCGCCTGGGTGGCTCAGTGGGTTAAAGCCTCTGCCTTCAGCTCAGGTCATGATCTCAGGGTCCTGGGACCGAGCCCCACATCGCGCTGCCTGCTCATCCGGGAGCCTGCTTCCTCCTCTCTCTCTGCCTCCTTCTCTGCCTACTTGTAATCTCTCTCTCTCTCTCTCTCTGTGTCAAATAAATAAAATCTTTAAAAAAAAAAAAAAACTTGAGATAAACTAGATTCATCAGTTTAACTTTTTAGGATTTACCAGAGTTTTTTCATTACTTAAAGATTTGCTTAGTAGGCAATTGAAGTGCTAAAACAAGAAAAGAGAATATATGAAGATTGTGGATATAGTTTGAAATATTTGATGGAAATACCAAACTTAGTATAGTGGTTACAGAGGATTTAATATATTATTATGTTTTATATTTTAAATTGGGTGGTAAGTATAAAAGTTTTTATTTAAATTTTTTTGTTTCTAGTACAGTTTTTTTTAATTGATAAATTTGTAAAAGAAACTGAGTAAGGGCAATTTTAGTTATAAATTGAACACAAGATCTTGACTTAAATCCAGTAGTTATAATACAGTCTCTTTGTGCACAAAACCCATTCTTGTACCTAAGGTTATATTGACAAAAAGGTACTGGGGGCAGTAAATTGGGGATGTCAAGTAGAAAAGGCAGGAAAATATATCTAAGGAATTATGATCTTGTCACTACTGTCATTATCCTTTTATCTGCCAGCCTGTTAGCCTGGCCTCAGCAATTCGTAGGAGAGAAGCAAAGAAAAGGGAAGTGGAATCAAAGTTCCAGCGTTCTCTTCTCTCGTGCATCTCTTCTCTCATTGTAGCTCTCTTCCAAGGTAGAAGAAATGAGGAACAGAAATGGTTCTGCCAACAAACGTCTTTGAATTTTATGCCTTCCCCAACATTTATAGTTTTTGCCTTAAATTCTATTTTATAGGCTGTTAATATAGTTTCACCAACTCTCTTTTGGATATGTCTCTTTTTCCATCCTTTGCCCATTTTTCTGTTAGGTTAGCTTCATGCATTTTTATAACCTCTCATTGAATATTGTGATAACAACTCTGTAGTCTGTTGCAAATACACTTCTTCAAATCTATTTTTATAAGATCCCTTGCCATACAAAGGTTTTTAGTTTTTTGGTTTGGAGGAGGGGGTGGGATTGTAGTCAAATTTGTCTTTTCTCTCTTAGCTTTTGGGTTTTGGTCCTGATTAAAAAGGCCTCTCTACCCCAAGATTGTTAATGTCCTAGAATATTCTTCAAAAAGAATATTGCTGTGATTCAGTCTCTCATCCATGAAATGAAAAGTTACATTAAATCATTTGTTCCCAAACATACCCAGTCTACAGAATCACCTGAGAGCTTGTTAAAAATTCATTCTCAGATCCTGCCCCAAACTTACTGAATCAGAATCTCTGGGGAATGGAGCCCAAGAATATGTTTTTAACAAGTTCTTCTAGGTGATGCTGTCAGCTAAACTTGAGAACCACTGGACAATATAATTACTAAGGTCTCTTATTCCAAAATAACCACTTTTCTGTATTATATAACTCTTGTGTTTTGAGTTTTCTCAAAAACTAGATTGTAAGCTCTTTGAACGTAGGCAGGACTATGTCTTAAGTACTACCCTTCTTGCCGTTAACCTATTGAGATATTATTACTTCACACTGGGAGAATTCCGATAGCCTCTTCTTTTAACTATTCCAGTCCATCTGTGGCTGTATTTATCCTGTAGCATTCATCTTCAAACATTTTGAACATGAGCCTTCTGTATTAAAAACTTTGGCTACAAGACAAAATTCTGACTGTTTTGCTTTGTAATTCAAGGCCTCCATAAGCTGGCTCCATTTTGTTTTCAACTTTCAACTTTATCTTCTCCCAGGGCTATTGTGTATAGTCATCTAGGTTGTACACTGTACAGTTCCTTAGGTGGTATACACGGGGTTCCCTGGAGTTGTATAATCATACAATATATAATATATATATATACACACACATATATATACACATATACAATATATATACATATAATCATGACCCTGATTTCTCCCATCCTTTTGCATTAACTCTTCACTCTAGCCTGATTGGTCTCCCACCCCACCCCCTTCTATACAGCAATAAAGCCTTGTTCACTCTTACTTTCCTGCCTGTTTTATGGCATCCACACTGTCATGCCCTTTCCTCTATTAAAGTTCTACATATTAACATCTACAGAGTGGAGTATTACATAGTAATAAAAAGAATGAGGGTGGTTTCTAATCATTCCTTTGGGGTGAATTTCAGGATATATGTTAAGTAAAAATAGTAAAAAAACAAAAACAAACAGAATTGGATATAGTCGTCCATCTTTTGTATAAGAGAAAGAGGAATTAGGATGCCTAAGTGGCTCAGTCAGTTGGGCGGCTGTCTGGCTCAGGTCATGATCCCGGCGTTCTGGGATCAAGTCCCGCACTGGGCTCCTTGCTCGGCCGGTGGCCTGCTTCTCTCTCTGCCTCTGCCTGCCATTGTGTCTGCTTGTGCTCTCTCTCTCTGACAAATAAATAAAATCTTAAAAAAAAGGAATTATGAATTTATAGGTATGTATGCATTTTGTTTCTTCAAAGAGAAATGTGAAGGATAAACAAATTAATGAAACTGGTTATCTGTAGGGAATAGATGGGGGAAGATTAGAGGGAAGGGAAAGACACTTTTTTTTTAAGATTTTATTTATTTATTTATTTATTTGACACAGAGAGAGAGATCACAAGTAGGCAGAGAGGCAGGCAGAGAGAGACAGAATGGAGGAAGCAGGCTCCCTGCTGAGCAGAGAACCCGACATGGGACTCGATCCCATGATCCTGAGATCATGACCTGAGCCAAAGGCAGAGGCTTTAACCCACTGAGCCACCCATGCACGCAAGGGGAAAGACACTTCTCTGAGAATTCCTCTTTTTTTTTTTTTTTAAGATTTTATTTATTTATTTGAAAGAGAATGAAAGCTCATGAGACGGGGGAGGGTCAGAGGGAGAAGCAGACTCTCCCCACTGAGCATGGAGCCCGACTTAAGTCTTGATCCCGGGACTCTCGGATCGTGATCTGAGTTTTGTTTTTTTGGTTTTGGGTTTTTGTTTTAAGATTTTTATTTATTTGACACAGAGAGATACAGGGAGCAGGAACATGGGTAGGGGGAGTGGAGTGGGAAAGCAGGCTTCTCACCAAGCAGGGAGCCCGGTGCAGGGCTCGATCCCAGGATCCTGGGATCGTGACCTGACCCTAAGGCACACGCTTAACAACCAAGCCACCCAGCCCCTTGTTTTGTTTTTGTTTTTGAGATTCATCCATTTATTGTGGGTAGGGGGCCGCAGAAGGAGAGGGAGACAGAATCCCAAGCAGACTCCCTGCTGGGCATGGCACCCCACACGGGGTTCCATCTCACGACCCTGAGACCAGGACCTGAGCCAAAATCAAGAGTCAGACGCCCAACTGACTTGAACCACCTGGGCACCCCATAACACCTGAACTTTTAAACCATGTGAAGGTTTTACATATTAAGTATAAAGAGAAATGAACCTAACCTACAGACATTTAGAGAAAAAAATAAATTAAACATAGCATACTGATAGTACATCCCTACTGGGATGTACTTCAAAGACAAAAAGAACTGCCCCCCAATAGATACTTAAAATTTAGTATGTTTTTATTGTTAGTAATAATATTGATGTTATAATTTTGAAACTAGTTTATGAACCAAGATTTTCATTGTAAGGGAAAAGAATATACTAATTTAAGGAAAAACTGTAGTGTTGAGTTAAAAATACCAGTATAAAGTCATAGTTGTTTAAAAAAAAAAAAAAAGTCCCCAACTTCGTCTACGGAAATGGCCTAGAAGCAATGACACCCCACTAGCTATACGGACAGCTAGTGCTCAGATTCTGATTTATAAATGCCATTGCCCACTAACAGGAAAAAAGGCTCCAGGACAAATGGCTGATTCCAGGTCTGGGGCAGAGATAGTAAAAGGTGAGCTTAGAGAAATCTTATGCCAGAAAGTAGCCTCAAAAGTGAATAGAATTGTGTTAAAATGACACAGACAATGGCTTGAAGAGAACCCCACCAGCCGTATTTGTGGCAGTTTGAACCAAAAATTGGGGACAATTTAAAAAAGAAAATTATGGTAATGGATTATTATATTAGATTAAAACCAATCTTTGAGTTCATAATGATACTTCGGAGAAATAAGGGAAGGGTGAAGAAATAGTTCTACTTCATGGAAGACTGCTATACAGCAGATGTAAGACGAATAGCACAATTAGAAAACCATCATTTTGCAGTCCCAAATGTAATAACTGATACAGGCAAGAATCATCAGTAGATTGCTAAAATCACTGGGTGAAAGGTTATTGGGAGATAGGGTATTACATCTCTCTCTACAGTGAAGAGAGATCTAGAGTCACCATTTAACTAGTGATAAAACTTATCCCCTATAGTGGGGTAACCTGGCATTATGTGCCTCTAATGTGATGGTGTTTGGAAGGATACAGCTGCCATCTATATTGTATTCTTGTTTAGACACAAGAAAATTTTTTACTGATATGGAAATAGTCAGATGCAGGATGTTGGAACTGACCTAGACTTCTTTTAAATATCAATTTCAGGGGTGCCTGGGTGGTTCAGTCATTTGAGCTTCCAACTCTTCAGTTCGACTCAGGTTGTGATCTCAGGGTTATGCAGTCGTGAGCTTGAGCCCTGTACCCTGGACAGGGCTCCTGCTTCTCTCCCTTTCCCTTTCTGTACTCTCTCTCTCTAAAATAAATAAATTTTTTTTTTTTAAATGGGGGGAGGGAGTATGTAATATTAAAAGATTCAGAACAACCAAATGCAAGGAATGGGCCTTGATTGGATTATAGATCCCCAAAAAGGGCTATAAAGAAAGACCAAATTAGTAAATTTGATTATGGATTATATATTTTAGAACTGTTCATTTTCTTAGATTAAAATGGTACTCTTGTGTTTTATAGAAGTATACGTACTGAAGTATTAGGGATAAGAAGTGTGCCTACTGTAACTCTCAGGTGATTTGGAAGATGTGTAGGGAGGAGGAGGAGGAAGTGTAAGCACACTCAAATGAGACAGGATGATCATTGGTAAGTCTGAGGGGTATGTATGAGTGTACTGATTGTAATGATTTTTCCATTTTTCTGGAGATTTGAAAAGTTTCAAAAAGAAAAATTGGGGCAAAAAAATCTTATTTTCAGAGCCCCGCTCAGATTTTTGTCTAAAGACTTTTCCCAACCACATTAGGTGATTTTCTCATATGAGCTCTGATGACTTTGTTTCTCTTATGATCCCCAAACCCAAATATACATGGGAGCTGCCTGAGGAGTTGACTTTTTTAAAAAATTACAAACTCCTGGCCCGCACTGTAAGCCTGTGGCAACATACTGTAGGAAGATAGGCCTGAGAATTGAACCAGTGTTTTTAGAACCACTTATTCTGTATGTGTTAGTTTATTTATCTTTTTCACATATCCCCACCTAACCAGCGTGGGAGCTTAGGATCAACCCTGAAGTTGTTGCTCAATCCTTTGTGTCCCTCATTGCTGGCACAGTGTTACGTGTGTTCCACACAGTAGATGTTTGGTAAATATATGCTGACTGTATATGTTGACTGATTTGTCGATAAGCTGAAGAGATTACCAGAAACCTCTCTAAATTTTGAGAGATTAAAAAAGAAACCTAGGGGCACCTGGGTGGCTCGGTTTGTTCCGTGTCTACCTTCGGCTCAGGTCATGATCTCAAGGCCCTGGGATTGAGCTCCACATTGGGCTCCCTGCTCAGCAAGGAGTCTGCTTCTCCCTCTCCCTTTCTGCCCCCCACCGACTTGTGTGTTCTCTCTCTGCCTCAAATAAATAAAATCTTTAAAAGAAAGAAAAGAAAGAAGGAAACCTAGCTGATAAGTGTTTAATTAATACAAAGGATTCATTAGAAAGCTGTGTAGTTTTCTCACTCAGTAGAACACGCAACTCTTGATCTCAGGGTGGTTAGTTCAAGCCCTGCATTGGGTATGGAGCCTACTTTCAAAAAAAGAAAGCTGTGTAGTTTTTATTTCTAAAATTACTGGGCGCCTGGGTGGCTCAGTGGGTTAAAGCCGCTGCCTTCGGCTCAGGTCATGATCCCAGGGTCCTGGGATCGAGGCCCACATCGGGCTCTCTGTGCAGCAGGGAGCCTGCTTCCTCCTCTCTCCTCTCTCTCTGCCTGCCTCTCTGCCTACTTGTAATCTGTCTGTGTCAAATGAATAAATAAAATCTTTTAAAAAAATAAATAAAAAATAAAAAAATAAAATTACAGGTGGGGTTTAAAGAAATAACATGTCTGTTATTAGTAAATGTTTGAAATTAACAGGAGTATCATAATTGAATTTTATTACCTCGCAAATGGACATATTCAAAATCCAGTAGTTATTCTTAATATAAAAAAATACAGCTATACAGGGATAAATAGAGGGTTGTTGGTATTGGAATTGAGATGAGGGATGATGTGGTAGGTAATAATGCAAGAAAGAAGCAGATTAAATGTTTTTGAATATGATTTTTAATAAGCTTGAAGCTAGGTTTGAATATATGAATAGTAATAGCTAACAATTTTTTTCGGTGTTTACCACATGCCAGAGATTGTACTTGATCTAAAGTATCTGTGATCCCTAAAATAGCCTTCCAAATAGATATTATCAATTTACAGATGAGAAAATTGAGTCTCAGAGAAATTAGTCATGTGTGCAGATTCACATAGCAAATAAGTGGTGGAATCAAGAACCGAACTATGCAGTCTGGTTTCAAAGCACTTGCTGGCAAATATGGTCGGCGGCATAGGGTACGGTTAAATATAGCTTCCCTTAATTTGAGACTTTTTAAAGAAATGGTATGGTAAGTGGGAAAACATTTTATAGCATCAGTTCTTTGAGCAATAATAGAAACAAGTAGTTAGGGCAAAGGGGTTGATCTTTACTAGGGATTAATTGCTTAGGCTCATAGAGAGAGGAATAAGGAGGGCATGTGTAAAAGCCTTGGCCAGTATTCGAGAAGTGCAGAATCATGAGTTCTTTTTCTGCACAGAAGTTTTCTGGTATAGCTGCAATATTAACCTAGATATAGCATAATCTATCTTTAATGCATATGTATTTTTATGTGTTAAAATAGCTGAAGTAAACTTAGATTTTACTTTGGAATTAAAAATTTGATTAAACACTGTCTCAACAATAAACAGCAAAATTTCTCTAGTATTAATAGTTTTCAATTATCCATACATATTTTTAATATTTCACTGGAATGAGTTATGGCAATAATCTTTTCAGGTAAAGCGAATTTTTACTTCTTATGATGAAAGTTGGAACAAATGGGCATCTGGCTGGCTCAGTCAGTAGAGCATGCAACTCTTGCTGTCAGGGTTGTGAGTTCAAGCCCCACATTGGGTGTAGAGAGTGCTTAAAAAAATAAAATCTTTAAAAACAAACAAGGCTACATTCTGGGTAACAAACTGGTACAAGGAGTCTGTCTACAACTGCTGTCCATTAAATGTAGTATTCGGTGACTCTTAACCACAGTAATTTTAAACTAATAAAACATGTTACTCATGGCAGAAAAATAAATAATTTAAGACATGTTTTTAAAAATTAGAAGAAAAATTTCCCTGTTGACAATTTAAAAATACCATTTTAGAACTTCTAGCTAAGGGACATAGAAAAATGATGGCGAGATTGTTAAATTGAAATTATACATGACATTGGCACAGAAATAGATGAATCGGTGGAACAGAGTGTAAAAACCAGATCAGGCATTTATTATATATTAGTATTTGATAAGGGTGACATCTCAAATCAGTATGGGAGAAAATGGACTCTTTAGAATATATTAAGGCAGTGAATTGGTTAACCATTTGAATTTTGGTAGATCCATACCTCGTGCTGTATACAGAACAAATTCTCTATGGGGTAAAGATTGAATGTATGGAAAAAAGAAAAGAAAAGGCAATAAAACACAAATTTGGTATAACCATGTGATAGAATATTATGTACCACTGAAAATGAGATGAGTATAATTGTTGCCATACAGGCAAAATCATGGTATTTTGAGAAATAACAGTGATATTAACAACAGAATTTCAAATTATAAAAATAAAAAGAAATATATGTATTTATGCTTAGAAAAGTCTGGAAGAGGAATTATGGGTGATTTTTGTCTTCTCAGTATTTTTCTATAGGAGCAATAAATCTGTACTGCCTGAGTGCAGGATTATTCTTTGTTTTTTTAAAATTCTGCAGGAGTCCGCTGAGTATGGAGCCTGTTTGGGAGTCTCTCCCTCAGCCCCTCCCCCTGCTTGTGTTCTCCCTCCCTCCTCTCTCTAAAATAAACAAATTAATTTAAAAAATAAAATAGTTAAAGCTAAAAAAAAAATTCTGCAGGAGTAAAAGCTAAAGAAAAGACAGCTTGGCAATAGAAGAGGAAGATACGGTGTTTTCCTGGGTTGAGGCGGGGAATGGAAAGACAGAAGGTCAGGTGCAAATGAAAAGTTAGGCAACTAAGGCCAAAATAATTTGTAGAATTCCAAAAACAGTACAGGGTATCATCTCACTTATCAAAAGGAGAAAGGTGGCTGAAATCACCAGAACTGGACAATAGTCAGAACGTAAGTATATTCAAAAGCAGAGGATGAGCGTGATGACAGGCTTAGAGAGCTAGATAAATACTGAGCAGTTGTATAAGGGGCATTGACACATATCTCCCAAGCTTATCTCTTGTCTTCTGTATGGTGCCTCCTGAGTCTTGAGAGAGTTTTGCCATGCATCCTGTTTGAGAAAGGTTTGTCTGACTTGGTAATGGCAGACATCCTCCTCTATTTTTATGGATGAAAATACTGAAGCTTAGGGCGCCTGGGTGGCTCAGTGGGTTAAAGCCTCTGCTTTCAGCTCAGGTCATGATCTCAGCGTCCTGGGATAGAGGCCCGGTGATGTGATGCGAGGCCCGCATCGGGCTCTCTGCTCAGCAGGGAGCCTGCTTCCTCCTCTCCTTGTCTCTCTGCCTGCCTCTCTGCCTACTTGTAATCTCTCTCTGTGTGTCAAATAAATAAATAAAATCTTAAAAAAAAAAAGAAAAAAAAAGAAAATACTGAAGCTTAAAGAATGTTTTGGTGACATGGCTAGTTAATAATGAAGCTGAAGCCAGAACCTGCTTTGCTTCAGTCTAGTGGGTGGTCTTGTAATCATACCTCGTTCTCTCACAGACTTCCAGGGAGATGAGAGCAGTCCTGGGAGACACCCAGTGATTCTAGTCAAGCCTGACAAACGTGATATGAATAAATCACTATTACCTAACACCTACCCAGCATGGTTGTTTTTCCCCACCCACCCAAAACTTTTAAGGCTCGTGAAGGTAAAATTTTTGATGAAAAAACAATGAAAATGACTTGTTAATTTACCATGTTAAAATGAGCTATCACATTTCACTTATCAGATTAGCAAAGACAAAGAAAACTGAAACATTGTTAGCAAAAGTTCTAGGAAAAGATGTAATTACTTTCTAAATCTAATTTTGGAGTATAAATGAAGGGTAGACTGGTTTATTTACCAAATTCTGTGGCATCCTACCTCATCTTCACTACCCAGCTTACTCTGAAGTAAAAAAAAAAAAATAAAGATACTGCCTTCTAAAAGATCATACCCTTCTTGGGGTCCTGGGATCCAGCCCCAGGTTGGGCTTCCCGCTCAGCAGGAGGTCTGCTTCTCCCTCTTCCTCTGCCCCTCCCCCTGCTCATACTCTCTCTGTCTCAAATGAGTAAATAAAATCTTTTTAAAAGAATAAATAAAAGACCATAACCCTTGTACCATTTACAGTCTGAAAGCATTATGCTTTTGAGATAGATTCATGTTTAGGGTTGTTTGTCCCTAACCTTACTACATCTATATTTTAAAAATCTGAATAGTTGAGTGCAATATATTGTACTTAATAGCACAGTGATCCATGTAATTACCTGGTTTTCTTCAGAAACAATTGATTAGAGGAAATTGCAAGTAAGAAGAAAATATGTAGATTTAACTAGAAGTTATTTTGGATTAATATTCAAGGTAAATTATGTTCTTGGGAGAAACTGCTATGTCTGTTTTTAGGTGCAAGAGGTATGTGGAGATAATTCCACCATCAAAGATTGTGTGTAAATATTCCAGGGTGGGAGATTGTGATGCTAAGTGGTTTTGTTATTCCAGGTCTGCAAAATCATGACCTAACAAAATATGAGCCTTCATGGGAGGCCTGTGAAATAAAAAATATATTTGTGTGGCTTTTTAGAGTGTATAAAAATGCTTGCACATACTGTGTGGAAGTGAAGCTCGAGCTGCTTGCTGGATGTTAAGTTTTCTTAATGGCCATATAGTCTGAGCTCCATTATTAATATCTTTCTGACTCCTAGTCCTTTCCTGAGGCAGTCTCTTCAGCTACTGTTCAGTGTGCCAGGGGCAGCACGATCCTTTGGTTTGTGTAATTGTTAGAAACTGCTATGATTTTTAGGACTGCGTTTTGGCCAAAGATGGTTTTGTAGCAATAGAGACTATAGTGCTGAAGGGCTTTGCTTTTTCTTTTTTCTTTTTCTTTTTCCTTAGATCTGTTCTGAGGACCACAGTTCATTTGGGGAATGGTTACAGAATTGAACCAGGTTGGTAGTGAAAATACACATTCAAATTTGAATGAAAGCCTCATCCTGGAGGGGGAGTGCTGTTATGTTTAAACTGGCTGCTCTGGTGTAGGTTGAAAAATTTGGTGTCAGTCAGTTAACTTTTTCAGTTTCAAAGTTTAAGAGAGTTTTGTTCTGTCATCCTAGGATTATAGAGGAATTAATTCATAGAAGACTTTGGGAAATGTTGGATTAGGTGATTTCTTAGTGTGTGCCACTGAACATTAATCCTAGTGAAGAGATGAGAAACCGCCATCTGTAGGTTAAGTGGAACATTGTCATTCAGAACCAGTTAAGCTTAAAGAAGTAGACCCCCTTTTGGTCTTTCCAGTATTGGCAATAAGCTCTTTCCAGTTCTGTGGATCTTTTCTTATCCTATTCTGTAGACCTGATTTTAACACCTGAATCAAACTTGAGGGCAGCGGTGGTTTTGACTTTACCAGTCACTAGGGATCTGTTTTAACCACTACATGCGACATGTTACTGCCCTTGGGGACCTAATTTCTTCCTAACATGGTGTTAGCATGCAATCCCACTTGCATAAAAATTGGTGGCATTGTAAGATGATTCTTCCACCAAAATACCAAATAGAGATCAGTACAGTAGAAACTGAAAGTGCTAATAAGTAAGGTGAACTTCAGGAATATATTAGTAGTTGGGTATCCCCCAAGGATGGGAGGGCTGCAGAGCAGGATTACCTGGAAGAAAGGTATGAATCTTCTCACATAACCTCCCCCTTATCCCCCCACCCCGCCATGCCAGGCACAAGGCCGTAGCTTGTTATATGTTCCTCCCATGACTGGACTGCCTGGGGAGAGTTAGCCTTCTAGCCTATGATGTCTTGGTGTAATTTTGAGGTGGGGGCTGGGGGTTGAGCATAAGGTACAGAAAGTGAAAGAGAACTTACAAAGAGGAACTTGAGTACTGTAAGTCAAATTTTGTTTTTGTTTTTTTCTTTAGTGCAGGTGACTTCTTGTTTCAACAACCATAATGCTCATGCAAGAGTTGATGGTTTTCATTTCCTGGTGCTTAATCATTACAAGAACACAAGTGTCTCAATTATTTTTCACATATGGGCAGGTTTTCTTTAATTGACCTGTTGGATTCTTCCCCTATTTTGTGTCTGTGATCTAAACAACACCAAATTATTGCACTACCATTTAACTTGTAGAAGTGATCACGATTGTGGCCAAAATGGTGGGTTTGATGTCTGGTTTTGGATACAGCTTAAAATTATTCTCAAATAACAAGTTGATCAGCATTCTTACATTGTTAATGATTTAGTAAAGACCATTAAATAAGCTCAGTTCCTCCCAGTATAAAATCACAGAAATAAGTTTAAGATGTCATTTCTTCTCCAAACAAGAATGGGACCCGCCCGTGAGTTCTCCAGCTTGTCTTTCGTGCCTTGGAAGTCCTTAGAAACCTGTCTGGAGGGCGCCTGGGTGGCTCAGTGAGTTAAAGCTGCTGCCTTCGGCTCAGGTCATGATCCCAGGGTCCTGGGATCGAGGCCCACATCGGGCTCTCTGCTCGGCAGGGATCCTGCTTCCTCCTCTCTCCTCTCTCTCTGCCTGCCTCTCTGCCTACTTGTAATCTCTCTCTCTGTGTCAAATAAATAAATAAAATCTTAAAAAAAAAAAAAAAAAAAAAGAAACCTGTCTGGACAGTGTTGTAAATCCTGCACGTTCCTGTCTTCCAGGCTTTTTTTCTGGTCCAGCAGACAGTTCAGGATCCAGAACCCAAGGATGAACATTCACCGCAGCAGCGAGAGCGACAGGGCACTGCGGCAGGAGGCCAGCTGCCTAAGCGATGACCCTGCAACTGTGGCCCAAGAGAGAGAAACAAATAGCCTGACTGCTTCTGCTCTTCAGAGTCTCGGTTACCCTCTGGGGCCCAGGAGTGATGGTACGATGGTTAGAACTTGACTGAATTCAGAGGGCTTTCTGACCCATGAGCATCCACTCCACCCAGAAGGCATAAATAAGCTCTCCAGCTGACTGGCTTAGTTACAGAAGGCTGACCGCCGCAAAGCAGCCCTGCTGACTCTGTCAGTCCCGCACGTCTAACTCGGGGTGACTATGAGAAAGGTTGTCCTGGGTCTGGAGTCAGAAGACAGATTCAGATTCTAGCTCTGCTACTTACCATCTGGCGGATGAGCCCCTTAATCTTTCAGAGCCCTGCTTCCTTAATCTAGAAAACAGGGATGTTAACATTCTTCTTACTTCACGAGACTGGGAGACTTTGGAGTTAATGGATATGCAGGCTCTTGATACAACTGTCCGCTTCTTTTTGACTTTGAATAAAGGCAGCGGCAACACTAATAATAGCAGTTACTGTTTATTGAGCGCTCGCCATGTGAGGAACTTTACATACATGTTTTTAGATTAAGGATGGGAAACTGTGACCAAATTCAAACCACTGCCTGTTGTAAAGAAAGTTTTAAAATGCAGCCATCATGCCCATTTGTTTACATATGGTCTTTTGGCTGCTTTCCTGCTACAGTGGCATGACTGACCCACAGAGCTTTCTGGCCCTTTACAGAAAGTGTGCTGATCCCTGCTTAGAGTCCTCCTCCTTGTGCAGATGAGGAAGGGAAATTTTGGGGGCTTACAGAACGTGCTCAGGCCCACACTGCTAGGAGGTGGGCAGCTGCCATTTGAACCCGTCTTTCGACCAGACTGTGCTATCCTGGATGCATCCGCTGGCAAAGGAGCAGGGTGTGCCTGCCATCCTAGACTGTGCCATTGGGGGGAGTCTGAGCACTGAGTCCCCTTCCTGCTCACCCATGTATACAGTGTGGGACTTGAGGTGCCCTTCAGGAATCAGCCCACTGGAATTGCTTCATTGTTGGGGGGTGGAGGGGTGAGGAATCAAGCATCCTGAATTTGTGATGTAGGTACCTGCTTCCATTTTTTTAGAACAGCATTTTGAATGTGAAAGCCCGTCTTGGTGGTGTAAGCGTTTCTTGCTAGAAGCTTGCCTATGGATTGTGTGGAAGTTTAGCTCTTGTTGTGCAGACAAGAGGGCGACACCGAAGATTTGTCAAAAGTTGTAGAATGTGAACCCTCAATAGGTGTTTGGTCTAGATTTTGGTTTCCTTTTCTCTAGAAGCAAATGGGGGAAGAAAAGTGAGTGTACTCTAGCTCACAATTTATTTGGTTATCTGAGGGCCTGAAATCAGGCTTATTTCCCAGAAGTGACGAGCAGGTAATCCTGTTCATGAATCATTGTACACAGACTTAAAATATATGCAGGATGGGAGTCAGATACTCAGTTGTATCTATAACCTTTTACTTTTTCAAAAAAAGATTTGAAGAAAATGTAGAAAAGTTAATTAAGCTTATTAAATCTAGGTGATGGGATACACATATTGTGTTAACTTTGGTATGTTTGAAATTTTTCATCAAAGAGACTTTTTTACATTAAAATATATTAGAACAACTGCCAATTTAAAAGAATCCTATGATAAAACTTTCATAAATCTTTTCCCCCAGTTGTCTTCTGCATTACATCCAGATTTCAGATATTTAGTTGTAAGCCTTTTTTGCATGATACAGTATTCGCACACTTTGAAGTACTCTCATGTACTTTATTTCAGTTGATAGAAGGGTCCTGTGAAGGAGTTGGAGTGACCATGATTCTCATTTTATAGAAATGAACAGGGTTTAGAAACTTAAATAAATTGCTTAAAGAAAACGGCTCGTTGGTGATACTAGGACAAAAACAGTTTCCATGAAGGGATCCTAACCCAAGGCAACTTGCACTGGAACCTTTCTGCTGAGGGCAAGCGTCTTCAAAAAAATGGTGCTGGTGATGTTAGGATTCTCTAGTGCATAGTGAAAATGCATTTTTATGTGAGTTTCTAGGAAAGGTAATACATTAGACAATTAGAGACTGCCATCCCTTCTGGGAAATAAAATTTAGAAACATTTGGAAATTTTTTAGAAGGATGTGGAAGAGGAATAGTTTCTGCACCCAGAAGTAGCAGGTTCCTTAAATAAAACACAGGAACTACAAGAGTATTATTTAGAGCTCAAAGTAGAAACAGAAGTAAAAAGTGATTGCCTCTGTGAAACAAGACGAGGGGAGGGCATGGAGTCTGGCAGGGCCTTGCTGGTTATCCACAGAAATTCTCTAGTGTTTAAATTTTTTTAAGCCATACACATAATTTACTTTAAAATTTTTAAATCATTTTAAAGTGTGGGCATTATTGCCTTCATTCTCTCCTCCCCAACATATAAAACCTGGAAAAAAGCTCAGGGGGAGCCAATAAGAGTCTCTAGCTTATTTTTCCTTACTTGTTCAGGGCAAGAGTTTTTTTTGCCTGCGAACACCTAAAAGTTGGGGGGGGGGTCGTTTTTGTTTTTTAAAGAGACGGGGTTTATTTTTCCCCCAAGCCTTTTTGCTGTCAAGTTATTTTGGTTTGTTTGTATGATCTTTTAGACCTTTCACTTGACTATGCCTGTCAGCCAGCAAATCTTCAGTTCCCTCACATAATGCCACTTCCTGAAGACATCAAAGGCTCCTGCTTCCAAAATGGGAATAAACGGAACCATGAACCCTTTATGGCTCCAGAACGATTTGGAAACAGCACTGTGGGCTTTGGCAGTAACGTTCATTCCCAGGCGCCAGAGAAAGTGACACTTCTTGTAGATGGCACACGTTTTGTTGTGAATCCACAAATTTTCACTGCTCATCCGGATACCATGTTGGGAAGGTAATTGAGGATAATTTCCTTCCAAATTCACTCTATTCTCTATGAATAGATTACCTGCTGTTTATCTTGCACTAGATGTGAGGAAAAGAAGCCCTGCATTGCTTATTTTTCTACCTTCTTACCTTTGTGAGACAGGGAGGACAAGCTTGTACAAAGCTGTATATGTGTTGATGATTTGGGGAATGTACTCGATTTATTTACAAAGCCAGTACAGTACAATGGGTCCCCACAAAAGGAAGTGCAGTCAGGACTATGGAAAATAATCTGCTGAACATCCTTCCCTCTTCCTCTATAAACCCCCTCTAAAACAGAAGTCACATACCTCATTTCTTATCCATCTTATCCATAATTCGTACACCCTCACAAAAGTAATCTTAGGTCTGAGTTCCACAGGTCAGGGACAGATTAAGGGGAGATCTAAGTTGTGGGTTCTCTTTTTCTTTTGTCTTTTAATAAAAAATAGAATTAGATATGTGTTCCACATGACACACCAACAAAGCCATTTTACAGAAAACCCTTTTGCCTGCTATCTGTTATCCGCTGTGCTTGGCAGCAGGTGTCATGCTGTCATTTTCTGATGCCTCCATCTCTATTCAAGTTTTCCAAAACTGAGTCTTTATATCTGGCTGTTGTATTGTTTTGTGACTGCTCACTCTCCTTCATGTTCCATTCTCTGTGCTGCTTCACTGAGACCAGTCTTCCTCCTCTCCCCATCTCCTGTCTCCAGCATTTTAGGGCTAGAGTTTAGGAAATGGAAAGAGCCTGCCAAGGAGGAGTACTGACCAGAAAGTGTTCTTGGAGCCTGGGCTGGGAGTTAGGATGTTCTCCTTCTAGCTGACCTTAGACCTTAACATGAGGCAGAGCAAACTGGGGTAAGAGCAAAAATAATAATAATATGTGTATGTATATTACACGCAGACATTTGGCTTTTGAGGATTTTCATCTACTTGGAAGTAGATCTTATTTAAAGATCTAACCTCACTTAGGATTTTGAACTAATTTGAACTGATTTAGAAATCCGAATGAACCACACTCATTTGTTGAATTTTAGGCTAAATGGAATCCAGCTATTCAAATATACTTATATTTGAACATATATGTGCAGATTTGTGATAAACCATTTTTAACCAAAACCAAACCTGTATATTTCTCAAACCTCTTAATTAAGACTAAACTAGAACAAAAACAAACAAAAAAGACTAAACTAGAACATTAAAACATTTTCCAGATTGGCCTTACATTTTATCAGATTTGACTTCCTATCCTCAGTCTTGGTGTCACTACCACTGCCCCCCCCCGACCCCGCGACCATACACACCCCCCCAAAACAGCGTTACTGCAGCGCAGGCTGGCTCTTTGAGGTAGATTGCCTCTGACAGTAGTGATCATGGGAAGAAAGGCAAGCATTTTCTGGGTGATCAATAGATTCTTTGGTGACCCTCTTTCTTTGAATCTAGGAATGAGTTGTCCCATGACAAGAGAGTCTGATTCTTAATCTAGGTGGTTCATCAGCTGAAGCTGTCAGTTCTGAGAGTTACTTAGGTTTGCTCTGTCCTGAGGTTACATACAGTGCTGGTAAGCCTAGCCAGTGAACTTAAAAATGTGGGCCATTAGTCACAAGGGGGAGGAGCTGAGAGATTGCAAATGGATTAATGTTCATCCACACCATTTACCAGATAAATAACTCTGAGCTTAGGTCTTGCTGATGAGAGTTGGCCGGGGGGCGGGGGGGGGGCGGAATTACATGGCATGTTGTTCACTATTTTGATTCATAGCTGTCTTGGCTAGACTTTAACCAGAATGGTCCAGAAATGTCAGCATTCTCTGAAGACACTTTTATCAGGATGGATTTCTTATATACGGTGTTAATGTTTGGAAAGTATGTGATTTGGAGTCTTTTTCAGACATTTGAAAAGCAGCCAATTTAGGGTAGAGGATAAGAGTTTTAACATTGAAGAGCCAGCCAGGCTTCCCAGCAGGTTAAGGAAGGAAATGGCAGTGAGGCACCACTGGGAACTTAAATCAAGCTGACCGAAGATCCTGCCTGCCTGCCCTGCCCCTCACATTGGTTTCCCATTCCACAGCTCAGACGTGCAACAGGAGTGGTGGAAGTCAAGGGGCCAGTTTTACTGGAGGGGATCTAAGAGGGAGGAAGGAAGGATGGGAAAAGATGAGTAAGAAAAAGCAAGATCTTGTGCCCTCCTGACCTCTGAGTTTATGCATAGAGCAGACTTGCCTCACTAAACTATATCAAACCACTGATAAGCCTAATACGTCCCATCCCTGTATACTTGACCCAAAGTTCCTATCATTAGAGTTACTCCTTGAATTGAAGAAGGGCATTCCCCCAGAGCTCCAGAATCAAAATGTACCAGGAAAGGGAGGACAGTAACATCTGCATCCACCAGGACAAATGCATCTATCACATTAGATGTTGAAAAGCAAAACTCAGAACCACTGAGGACTGGCATGCTAGATAAGTCAGGTTAACAGAGGAGGGGAAGGTTCAGGAAGGGTTAGGAGCAGGAGAGGCACGGTCTTCCTGAGCTGCCGGCATATCCCTGGGCAGCAGGGAGGGCGTGAAAGGCAACCCTCACACACGCCAGAGATTTTCCAAGGGCCACCTCTGCAGATGCTGCTTGACTTCATTCGCCATCCCAGAGGCTTACCACAGGTGATCCTCAGGACTTGCTGCTTCATTTCTCCTTGCTCTCAAATGCTGCAAGCAATCACTACCACCTTTTCTGTCTTGAGGGAGCTTCTTAATAGGGGTTGGGTCCCACTGCTGTGTGTTTAATTTATACTATGAGAACAAGGAATGTAGTCTTCCAGAATGAGGTGAAGAGGGGAGTGGTCCTCATGGGTAAAGAATCCAGCTGGACTGGAGAAGGTTAACATTGTTGCCTGATGTCTTTCAGAATGTTTGGACCAGGAAGAGAGTACAACTTCACTCGACCCAACGAGAAGGGAGAGTATGAGATTGCTGAAGGAATCAGTGCAACTGTATTTCGAACAGTGCTGGTGTGTAGGAGCCTTCTCACTGCATCCTCTTCCCCAGGGGCAGGCACAGGCAGAAGCCTCAAGAGTTTTCTCAAATTGTTACTGATCAGATGTTACTGATCCATCAAATTGTTCCATCAAATTGTTCAGGGTCTCTAGTTTCCAGTTTCCTTTCCCTCTATTTTCTCTCCCTGTAACTTTGAAGTACCTCTTGTTTGTGTGAGCTCAGCTATCGAGTTGTGATCAAGCATGCCAGAGAGCCAGGAGCCACGCTGCCAGCTGAGAAGTCAGCCAACTTGGTGACAGTTCTAGTAACCTACCACTTTATACAGAACCAGGAATGAATGAGGGTTGAAGAGGTCATTTTTCATCTTGGTTCTTGGCCTACATTTCTTCTTTTTAATCCATTTACAGGATTATTACAAAACTGGTATCATCAATTGTCCTGATGGAATCTCTATTCCAGACCTTAGAGATACATGCGATTATCTCTGCATTAACTTTGACTTCAACACTATCCGATGTCAAGATCTGAGTAAGTACAGGAGCAGCTCGCAGCTACATTTGAGCAGCTGAAATTTGAGTTTGCTTGGAATCGACTGATATTCTTTATCACTAAACAGTTTCGAGTGTGGGTTGAAAATCACTTGCAGAGGCAAAGACGTGATACTAACCTAGTCCCTCTCCTGCTTCACAGCTCTGTGAGGAAGTGGAGTAAACCAAAGAGAATGTGTAGTGGGTTCTGAATCTAGCTTGTCGAGTGAGGCACCAAGCTAACTGCTTCCCCTCTTGGGACCTTGGTGTCTCAACTAATAAATAGGGATACTGATTCTTGGATGTTAGTGAGCCTTCCCTCATAGAGACAGCATAAATTGGCTGGGTTTTCCTTAGAATTATTTTTATCATTAACTTCGTGTTTACTAAGTGCTTTTTAGATGTGAACTTGCATAATTCTTACAATAGTGAGCCCTGAAAGCCAGGTAATAACCCCATTTAACTAATGAGAAGACTGAGAAATTAACTTGTTCAAAGCCTCTAAAAAGCTGGAATTAGAGCTGATTGTCTGACTACAAATGCCATTCTCTTATTATCTATCACCTAGGCTTCCTGAAATTATTTAAAAAATTATTCTTTGAGGTTCATGATACATTTCCCTGCATATTCCATGAAGTTCTCTAGACTTGTGGTTTCTCTACTGGGTCTAGCGCACACTTAGAGCAAGTCCCTTGGTGTCCTCAAACTTCAGATGATCCCTCTTCTGTGGTACCGTAACTCCATGAAATTGGGGTCCAGAGCATCTTCAGAAGAGGTACTACAAATGATGATTCTTTCTCTTGAAGAATTAATGTGTGTGGTTTGATATTGTATAGCTAACACCACCTCAGTTGGTCAAACTGCTCAAGGATTATTAAACGTGAGGGGGGTGCCTGGGTGGCTCAGTTGGTTAAGCATCTGACTTGGTTTCTGCTCAGGTCATGATCTCAGAGTCATGGGATAGAGCCCCACGTCGGCTCCATGCTGGGCATGGACCCTGCTTGGGAATCTCTCTCCCTCTGTCCCTCCACTCCTCTCTACCTCTTGCTAATAAAATAAATAAACATGAGGAAGTTAGAGTGCTAAAATGTGCAACATATCTAACAAAATCACCTTAATTAGTGCCTCGGAGCAAGAAACCGTTTCTGCCTTTAATGGGCCACGTCTCTGGAACTTCTCAGTGGTAACAGCCATTGCCTCATAGTCTTTTTCACTCCCGCAGTATGTGCATTCAGGCAGAGAGGATGCTCACCTACAGCTTCTCTCCCCAGGCGCTTTACTGCATGAGCTGTCTAACGATGGTGCTCACAAGCAATTTGACCACTACCTCGAAGAGCTGATCTTGCCCATCATGGTGGGCTGTGCCAAGAAAGGGGAGCGAGAGTGCCACATCGTTGTGCTGACGGATGAGGATTCTGTGGACTGGGATGAAGACCACCCCCCTCCCATGGGGGAGGAATATTCCCAAAGTAGGAGCCCACTGCCTGGTGTAGATGTTTTCCACAACGAACTCGCTGCCCAGAGTAGCAGCTAGATCCCAGCAGCACCGGGAATATCACTGTTGAGCTGGCAATGAGCACACTCACCTGCACGAGCAGCGTACTTGCTGCCAGGCTCGAGTTTATGCTGAGCCTCTAACACTCTTACACCTCCCACTGCTGCCCCTGGGGTCGGAGACGGTGGCGATAACAGAGGCCACATTGTGGCCATTAAATGGTGGTGTCAACCTTCTCTCTGCTGGCTTCATTTTTAAATTCTTTGAATTGGTAATAATTAAAAAGTACAAAAGGATGGCTATACATTCAAAAGTCTGCCTCATCCACCAGTTTTCCTCCTCAATTTCTTTTATATCCTTCAGATGTATTCAGTGCACATACATAAGCTATTACATCCACAGTTTTTCCTTTTCTCCAAATGCTTCCATGTTCTACAGACTGTTCAACACCATGTCTTACATAGAAAGCTGCCACGATCTTTTTAAAAGCTGTATAGTATTCCACCACGTGACCGTGCCATGACTGATTTAACGGACTCTGTTGTTGGACATTTAAACTATAAATTATAGATGCTGCTGCAATAAATATCCTTTTAAACAGAGTCCTTCCACGCGTGTATCTCTAGAGAATAATATTCCTAGAAATGGAATTTGTGTGCCAAAGCTTTGTTCCTTCATAATTTTGATAAACGTTGCCAAATTCTCCATTTTACACTCACAAAACAATATATGACAGGTTTGTTTCCCATACCATCACCAAAACAATGTTTACTGAACTTTTATCTTTGTCACACGGATAGGTAAAAAATAGCATCACATTTATGTTTTAATTTGGATTTCTCATTTCATGTTCGACACCATCTTTTTAATTTTTAAGAGCCTTTTAATTTCCTTTTCTGTAATTTTATTTGTGCCTTTTGCTCATTACAGAATTGGATTGTCTCTTACTTAGTGATTTGTGAAGGCTCTCTGTTTGTGACCACTCTCTCTATATATAGTAAGGAAATTAGCCCTTTGTAATGTGAGTTGCAGGTATTTTTTCCAGTTGACTTTTGTTTTCTTTTAACTTAGTTATAGTGGTTTTGGCTAACCAGAGATGATGTATTTTTAGGTAGATGAATGTATCAATTTTTATATCATGGCCCCTGGTTTTATGTTGTACCCAGAAAGGTCTTCCCCACCCTGAGACTATAAAAATTTCTCATGTGGTTTCCTTCTTATGTCTGATCTATTACTTAACATTTAATCTGTGATCCAACTGGATTTTTTTTTTATTTTTGGCATCAGGGTCAGGTATACCTTTCATTAGTCTGACTCTGTTACCTCATCTCCCTCCTCTTTTAGAAGTCTACTCCATGACTAACTCAGTTTTTCTTTTTCCAGTTCTTTATAGCTCCAAGCTCTATAGATTCTTCAAATACATTGAGAATCGTGATGTTGCTAAAACAGTGTTAAAGGAGCGAGGCCTGAAAAATATTCGCATTGGGATTGAAGGTAATAAATATCCCAGTTAGTGGTTAGCTTGCATGGCTCATGGACTAGGTTGTATCTATAGGCACAGCTTATGTCCTTAAAACCCGGCTTCCAGAGGACCTAGAGAAGAGGCACACAAAAACTACATTCCTACCTGTGTGAAGGATTCCTGGTTTTGTTTTTGTTTACCCTTGCGTTTCTTTTCATTTTATTTCCAGTCGTAAATGCTTTAAAGCAGCTGCAGGAATAAGTTCCAATATACTGCTTTGGGATAAAGAGCAGTGAGGGCTAAGGACACCAGGGGGCAAATGGAGCAGGGCCCGTGGGCTTACCAAGTGGGAGAGCCATTCTACCAACAGTCTTGGTGAGGATCTTTTTGGATCTGGAAGGGTCCTTCTGTAAACTATAGCTTTGGAGACTCAAAATTTGAATTTATTCCACTACGTACCTTTGAGGAATGTCTGTGTGTATTGATAGAATGGTTTGAAATGGTCTTGAGCAAATGGCTCCCAACCTGTGGTCTCCACTGAAGGGTCTTAGACACTGATTGTTTGAGAACGCTGAAGCGATTCTGGTCTCCCCTCCGTGAGTCTTTGACTCTTGTGTTTTGCCATTCTTGTTGTCTCAGTCTTGCCTACAGAAACCATCAGATCTTCACTGTGTCTGACTTAGGTTGGAATTGCAGGTGGAAAGGGATTTTTGAGGTCTATTTAACCTCTTTCCAAAAATTGTGTCCCTCCTTTGTCACTGGAAACCCCAGGAATAGGGTGATAAGGATTATTCCATTTCCCAGAGCAGCCCATCAGACTGTCCTACCATTAGACCATTCTTCCATGTATCTAGTAGATAACTTCCTCTCTCTTCAGTCTTCCTTCTAACTTTAGCCTCTGGAGCTACTCTAAGATTTCTCCCATTTCCATGTGATAGCCTTTCAGATATTTCAGGCAAATTCCCTGTTTTTTCTTTAGGCTACACGTTACACGCTTTCTTAACCACTTCTCCTACAGTATCCTCTCTAAGCACTAGAATTAGAGACCAGAGTTCACCATGGCCTTGCAGGATTTCTCTTCTGTGGTATTGTTGCCAGTAAGTACAGGCTTCTGAAATTACTAAGAGGCTGTTCTTGCCCTGCCATTAGAGGAGATAGAATTTATGTTATTTCCTTTCCAGGAATAAGACCTACTAACGTGGATAGGTGGGAAGTGAGCATGTAGGTTGTTAGGAGTGGCAGGGCATGGTCAGCAATCATTTCCCCAGCCTTTGATTTGGGAGGAAATTAATGTGGTTAGAGAAGAGAAAGTGTGGAATCTAGAGTGCACAATTTCCTGGGGTCATGAGAATGGCCTTTTTCTGTTTCAGGTTACCCTACCTGCAAAGAAAAAATTAAAAGAAGACCCGGTGGCCGGTCTGAAGTAATCTATAACTATGTGCAGCGTCCCTTTATCCAGATGTCCTGGGAAAAGGAAGAAGGGAAGAGTCGCCATGTGGATTTCCAGTGTGTCCGAAGCAAATCCCTCACTAATCTGGTAGCTGCTGGAGAAGATGTCTTAGAGGACCAGGAGATACTAATGCACCACCCACCTCAAGTAGATGAACTTGACAGGCTGAATGCCCCACTTTCTCAGATGGCGTCTAACGACTTTCAGGATTAGGGCCAGCTGTGGACCCATGCCTCTTTGGAGCCCTTCTCTGTCTGGGATGCCCACAGGCAGTCCTCCCCGTGGTTTGTCTCCCCCTGTGTATCAGGAGACCTGCTTCTCCATCCTTCCCTTTCTCCCACAATTAGCGTGTGTCCTTTTCATTACTAAAAAGTCTGTGCCTCCAGCAGGGGACAAAAAAACACTCACTGGTAAATAAGCTACCAGCTTTGCAGCAGCCCTGGTAACTTGAAAAATTTGGGTCTGGTGCCGTTTATGGAGTCTTTGCATAACTGCGTAAAGCAGGAACGGAAGTCAAGACTCCTGTTGCCTCATATTCATCAAAGCAGTCCTCTCATCCTTTATACCTTGTTCTTGGCTTTTTTGTTTGTTTTATATCAGGCAAGTTACTTCGCAACAAAGGGACCAAACCTTATAAAGAGACAATCTCTAGCTTCCATAAGCAGGCGCTAATGGGATTCTCATTAGGGGTCCGTGAAGGTGCCATTCCTGGTGGCCTCTGTGCCCAGACCTGCATCTGGGAAGAACTAGGCTCTCATCTAAAACGTTCAAAAAGAGATTTCTTAAGAGTTTAAATTACGTTTTGTTTTTCAATAATCCAGTGAATAGTTCAAAACCACACAGCTTCTTTGACAGAAGTCTGATAATAGTGTAACAATGTTTGTGAAACCTTTTTAGGTCCAAGGTTTTTGAGTCTTAAGAAATTATTTGGAATGATCATTTGGAATGAAGTTCACAACTCAAGTAGAAGAACCTGTCCAGATCAGGCCACTTTGATTATCCTGGCTCGGAATCTGGTGTGAAGCCATAGGTCTTCACCCTAGGCAGCACATTGCTGTGAGTGTGGCTGGGAAACCTTAGATGTTATGACTGAAGGGCTTTCGAGAGATGGGCAGAAATTTCTCACAAGTGCTGTTTCTCCATAGAAATACTTCTCAGAGCTCCAGGGAAGAGGGCATTTGGGGTGAAGCTGGGTGGGGAAATATCACCTGCCCAGGCCTTGCCCAAGTGCAGGATTTTTCTTTGTATATTCTTTTCATACTGTGGAAATTTTTTGGATCAGGGTCTTTGTTTTTGAAGTAGCCTACCACACTGCTCACACTGGGTAGGAAAACCATACTACTGTCATCCCCAAAGGACAGATGAGTTGAAGGGGCATTAGGCCTAGTAATTTTGTTTGATCTGTTGGCTCTATGTTAATAATGCATGGTGTATGACAACCCAGATCACTCCTCCCAGTACCAAACCATTTTGCCTCGTGTCCTCATGGCTATAAACAGCTATAAATTAAGGCTAAATTTAGAGTCTAGAGTCAGATATTAAGTGTCTAGGGATAATCTCCCATCTTATGGTAAAGGTTGGCCTTCTAATCACTACCCAGAGCCTTTACTCATCCCAGATTTCAAAAAGGTACATAGTTTCCTTCAAGTTCTTTAAGGTAACATGACGAGTTTTCTTAAATTTCATTCCCATAAGATACTATAGGGCAAGCTAGGTGATTCCATTTTGACTGCCCTAGTTGTAGTCCTCCAAAGGTAAAATCAGATGGGTGTCAAAAGCTGCTCTTCCCAGGCTTGAAGAACAAGAATGTTCTTAAGAAGTGTGTTCTCTGTGCATGTGACCAGCATCACAGTGGAGATCAATGCTCCATTCATTATTCAGAAAATAGTAGTAGTAAGGGGTTAAACTGAGCCATCTCCCACTCAGAGTTCTATCACTGGCATCCAGCTTGTAAGGCTGATGGTAAGGGTTAATAGGGTGAGGGTTTTTCGTAGCCAGAAGGCGTTTTATGTCTGTGAAACTCCTTGACTCCTATTTGAGGTCAGGTTTGTTTTTGACCATGCCAGTATTTCATTCATCCCACTGACAGGTGACCAGCCCAGATAATCATTTAATGGTGCTTCCTTTCTGCTTCTCAGTTGACTTCTTTCCATGCCATCACAAAGGAAGTATGAATGAATTGTGTTAGTCTAGCAAGTGTAACTTCTGTTCTCTATTTTCTGTATTAAGTGTGAACATAACCGCAGCTAACACTCTAAAACCAGTTAGTCCTTGCTTAGGTAAAAAGCCAGGTATGACAGTATGGCATGTACTTAGCATTCTGTTCTATGTAAATGATTAATTTCCTCAGGCTTTCAAGAAATAGGTCTCCCTCTCTCCCCCCTCCCCACCCAAATTGGGTTAATGTGCTTTTGGCCCCAGCCCATGGTGAGCTGGAAACCTGTACAGCTAAATCTGCCAGTGTCACTAGATGGTGGTGACGAAGGGAAAAGTGGGGCCCACAGGTCCCTTCTAGTGAAGAAGGAGGTTTCTTCTGCACCCACCACCCTCCCAGCCTGGAGCCCAGCATCACTAATTTAGTAGCTCCCCTTAGCTGCTGTGTTCCCACGGCCAGGACATTCCATGATGGCAGGACCGCTCAGTCCCTGAAGGGACAAGGGCTGGGTTGCAGTCATTCCCTTTAGTGCGCGTAACTGGCCAGCTGGGCAAGAGATACTTCTAATAAAGGTGGAACTCAGGTTTGGTGGGTCAGTTTTTTTTGTTCGTTTTTCTTCTAAGTGCCTAAATAAGTAAGCCAGACTGTTTATACCGAACCATCCTCATAAGATGGCTTTGCTCAGACTGTCTTACTCAGAGGTAGCTCAGCAAGCCAAGAGGAGCCTGAATTTGAGATTTAGAATGCATCATTATCATGTATCGTTGATTGGAAAATATTTGGCATTGAGCTGGAGAGAGGGCAGAGTGTCAACATGTGTCTGGTAAGATGATCATGGTTTCTCCAAAGTGGAGGAAAAGTATTGAAAAGGTGACAGCAAAAATGGTAAGGAAGCTAGAAAGTACATTTACTACGTAATATGTAATAGCCGATATTAAGCTAAATTCCAAGAAACCAGTATGTCACCTAATGTATACAGGTCTATGAAAATACTGTGGAATAAGCCCAGGAAGGATGAATGTATTTTCAGAAAACAATCAGCACAGGCTTTAACTCAAATTGTCAAAGTGTGACATGGAGTCTTTTTTTTTTTTTTTCAAATGTCAACAGAAGGTTAAGAATCAAAGGGTTTTAGTAATTTATTCAATGCCACTTCTTGCCATTGTTTTGAAATTGTTAAAATGGGCATATGAGTTCAGGAAGCAAACCTGCTGCCTTCACTGGGGGACATGGAGCCACATTCATGCTCTGGGTGGGATCACCTCTGCAGGAGAACATCACATATTCTCTTAAAGGCAAAATGCTTGTAGATTTTGCCTCTTTACTTTGTATTTACTTTTAAAATTGCACTTGTTCACCTACCAGTGTTTACGAAATCCTTTATTTAGGGATGCTTTTTCTATAATAAAATATTATCATTTGTGTCCGTGTTGTTTTTTTAGCAGAAAATAAAGCCAAAAGTCAAGATGTTAAAAGGGACCCAAAGCAGCAGCACCTTGACTTGCCCAGAACAGAGCCTCTTCTTTTCCTGTGGGGCACAGGGTCACTTTAAGCCTGGGTATGCCCTTCCCACCCTACTGTCTATAACTCACAGTTCCAGAACCCTAATAGTCTGCCTTCTTGAGTTCCTGGCTAATTTACATTCAAGACCTCCTGAATCCTCAGATCCAACCAAGTAAGACCCCACAAAGCCAAATATAAATTTGGAACGTAAGAAGACTCACAGACTTACGTTCTGGTTTAAAACAAGTGAGGAGCCATGGCAGGAATGAAAGGCAGTTCCCTTGGAAACACTGCTACAAAGCTTCTGGCTCCTCTGATCTCTCTGATTTGGTTCAACTCTAGTCAGGTGCCTCCAGAGTTCCCTCAGCTCACTTAGCCTGGAAGCTTATTGGTGATCGAATTTCAAGGGGCACTAAAACCAGCACCTCCCCAGCAGGCCCACTTCTATCAGCAGAGGTAAGGACACGCTCTGAAGACATGGCCTGCTGAGTATATTCTGTGCCAAGCACTGCATGACCACAGGGACACAATGACCAAGACATAGTTCCTCTCCAAGGGGTTTTTATACTTGTGGGGAAAACAAATCAATGAACAGTCCGGGTCACTCAGGAAACCCAAAAGGATAGAGCAGCCAGTTTTTACCATGAGGCGTTAACAAGAGGATTCAAGAAGTGATACATGAACCAAGTTGTGAAGAATGAATACTAGTTGTTTTGGATCCATGGATGTGCAGGGAGGAGGTATTCCAGACCAATTCAACCATGAGCAAAGATGCAAAGGTGAAATGATGACCAAGGAGGATGGGGTGATGCAGAGATGAAGCCAGAGTGAAGAAGGACCCTTCTACCTCAGACAAAGGTGTTTGGTCTCATTTTTATAAATCACTGGGAGCCCGGAAGGGTTTTATGCAGGAGAATGACATGATCAGACTTGAAACTTGAATTTCTTTGGCAGCAGAGAGGGCAGCAGACTTGAAAGGGGAAGGAACAGGGACAAAGAGTTCAGCTAAGAGATCACTGCAGTAGATGCAGCAAGAAATGAAGGCACTTCACTTTGATGACCTCGCCACAAAAAATGGTAGCTGAAGCCACGGTGTTGGGGAGATCACATGACTAAAAAGAGGGCAAAGGCATTGCTCGGATAATTATCAGCATTTAAGTGGTGGTGAAGGAACAACTAAGAAGGAAGTAGGGTAAGAATAGAGTTTTTTGGGGTTTTTTTTAAGTTAACAGTATGCATGCAGCAGGTTGATCAAGTAAGAGGAGGGCTGAAAGGGGGGTACCTGGGTGGCTCAGTCAGCTAAGCATCTGCCTTTGGCTCAGGTCCTGATCCCAGGGTCCTAGGATTGAGCCCCACGGTGGGGCTCCCTGCTCAGAAGCAGGAAGCCTGCTTCTGCCTATGCCCCTCTTCTTCCCCCTGCTCTCTTCTCCCTCTCAAATAAAATTAAAAAAACAAACAAACAAACACAATGAGGGCTGAAGGGAAGCCAATGGCTATGGCAGTCGGGACACATATGACCAGAGGAGTGGCTATGAAAATGAATACTAGCATGTTTTATACCTGGGACAATGAATACATGTTTCACATTAGGGACAGAAATTAGATGAGGTGAAGCGGGAGAGAGAAATGAGTAACAAAGATGACCCCAGAGTGTTCCTCCCAAAGTAAGAACTCCATGCCTCCAGCCATAGCACAAGGCCAAATCTACCAGCCCCCAAAACCCTGGGCTGTATCGCCTCTGCAAGTCACTGCAATAAAGAAACTTCTCCCAGAAGCTTCCCTAACACCTCTAGGTCAGCTTAACAGTACTGTTAGACCATAAGAACCTCACAGCTGGTGCTGCGTGCTGTTAAGCCACTTGGTGGGAATGCTCCAACTGCTCTGCAGTTCAGGAGCATGGTAGGCTCCCCAGTGCCCCCCAGAGTGCCCAGTACTGTGCTCTGTGTATGATGGATGCTTCAGTATGATTTGGACTGAAAGTACACCTGAAAAAGCATCATGGCGGTGTTTTTTAAGTCAGTGTTGGCTTTCACAGATCATTCTAGGAAAATGAAAACTACTTAACAAAGGAAACTACCATTCACTGAATCCTTTGAGTTCAAGAAAAAAAATACCATTTGGTGCTACACACAGAGGTCCAGAAGAGACAAACAGGAGAGAGTGACACCCAAATACACCAAGGAACCTATTCAGAGAAAAAGCATTAGCAGTTGATGGCAGAGGATTCCCATTATGCCGTACAGATGAGCTCTGAAATTACAACCTGCTATTCAGAGCCTGAATATTAATCCTGAAGGAACTCATCTGTAGCTTATTTTTGAAAGTAATTCTAAAAAGAAACAGGTATTGGGGGGCACCTCACCTGGCTGGCTCAGTCAGTAGAGTATGTGATGCTTGATCTCGGTGTCGTGAGTTCAAGCCCAATGTTGGGTGTAGAACCTACTTCGAAAAAAAAAACAAAACAGGTACTGAAGAAAATCCTGATACACCCCTGAATCAAGAGGAGACTGGATGACATCAGTATTCAGTTTCACTTCAGTAGGCAGTACAGTTCAACCTATTTCCTAACTCCCCCTAAAAGAGTAGGAAGCAGAACTATCTGTGAAGAGGACCAATACCAAACCAATGGTTTCCAACATGTTTCTTGAAATCCTGAAGTTTTCCAAAGACAACATACATTCTGGCTGCATTCAGCTTCCTCCTGCCTACACTTTGGACCCTGGACGGCCTTTGCTCTTCTTGCCTCTTTCTGAGGCTCCTTTCCCTAACCCAGAGAAGTCCCCCACAGGACTCCTGCTCTGGTGGGCCCAGAGGGCTTGGCAGAAGTCCCATCCCAGGAGCCTGTAAGGTTCCTGGTCAACCCCAGGCTGGGTAAACAGCTGTACAAATGTCCACCAACTAGCACTTGTCAGCAGGTGTCCCCTTTAGCCCTGCTGCAGGGGAAGAGCCTACTGCCCTGCAACCCTGAACCAGGTGGGAAGAACTCATGCAGTCAACAGAAGATGGTCTCTTTATACAAACCAACTCAGAAGGCTCGTTCTCAGGGAAAAAAGCAGGCCCTAGTCTCCCAGAGACAGAAAAGCATGGTGCCTAAATATGGTGACGAAGTGTTCCAAAGGTCTGCAAATGGGTTAAAAGAAGCCATCAACACTCTGGCCCCTTTCAGTTACAAGTCACATTTGCTTTATTTATTTTTTTTTTTTTAAGATTTTATTTATTTGAGAGAGAGCACGAGCGGGGTGGGGCAGGGGGCAGGGAGGTAGAGGGAGAAGCAGGCTCCCTGCTGAGAGGAAGCCCAATGCAGGGCTCCATCCCAGGATCCTGGGATCATGACCTGAACCAAAGGCAGACATTTAACCAACTGAACCACCCAGGCGCCCCCACAATTGCTTTAAAACACATCAGATTCACACTGTTTTCACACTGTTTATTCAGAAGTCTAAAATGTGGGCGTTTTCCCCTAAAACAAATCCATCCCCTGCCACTTCCCACGCACAGACTATCACCACTCCTGTGAACTTCTCTTTACCGTGCTTACCACACATACTTGCAAAACACCTGGGGGTCAAAACCTCGACTATTTGGTAATACAACGAAACTACAAAGTTACACAAAAGAATCTCGTTTACTTCCTTTTTACTAGCAGACCATGAATGAAAGATTAAGGGGCAAACATTACCTTCATCCAAAGTTAATACTTCCCTAATATTCTTTTTTTCTTCCTCTAAGACATTAAAACCCAAAGCAGTTTCATTTACTACTGTAACTCTGATATCCCATTTTTCGTTTCCGAATGGGACATACTTTCAAGTTGATCTCAACCTTAAGACTGGCAGAAAGTGGCCTCCCAGCTATAGCTTGGCCATGACGCTCTACAACAGGCAAAATCGCCACACAGGTGCAAATGATGCTTTCAGGGTCATCAAAAATTTTAAAATAATGCATTAATATGGAGCCTCCACATTTTTCTGACGCAGCAAAATTCCTCTTAAGGTGGTGGCAGCTGTGAAAGAAAAGGCACTTTGTGCTAAAATTCCGAGGGTCTCTCATGAGAATGCCACAGCAGAGGCCTGGTCAGCTCAAGCTGCAGGCTACCCTTTAGGGTGGAGAGGAGCATCCCCCAGGAAGGCATCTGCAAAGGAAAAATCTGTAATCATGATTCCAAGGCAAAATGGTTACTTAAATCGGAGAGGACAAATACAAAGACCAAAAGAGAGAAGACAACACACAGTTGCACCAAGGACTGGGGAGTGAACTTTACAGGGACTGGTAGGCTGGCTCTGCACTTTGTACTGGGCTGGTTCCTTCACTTCCACGGAGGTTCTGGAGACCGAGCAGGAGCAGCACCTTAGCCAAGAGGGTTCCAGGCCTGCTGCCTCAGCCTGGACTCTCCCTGCTGTGTTCCCAGGAACAGAGTGAGTTCCTGTGGCAGCACCTGTGGCTACTGCTGGTCCACGCCAACATCGTCTGAGGGATTTTCTGATCCAGCCATGAAGAGATGGTAAGGGTTTGCCACATGATCTGGGAGTCCACAAGACCCAGTGGCTCGGGTCTTCTGAGATAGACAATGGATCACGCTAGTATCCCATCAACACTCAGAAAAGCAGCATGAGTGTTTTAGTTGGGCAGGAGGAGAGAAATCAATGGATCGAGGGTCTTTATCCTAGTACCATAAATAAAGTGCACCATGAATGGAGGCTATCAAGAGCCACTCGCCCGAGGCCGAGGTTCGGGGAGAAACCACCATCACCACCCACTCAGAGGACGGTGGATCATTTCCTTCAGTCAGAATGCTGGCTTCTGAGGCTTTCATTATTGCTTTATTTCCTTAGTACTACGGAACTTTTAGCTGTAAAAGAAAAAGGAATACTTGGTGGGCTTGGCAGAAAGCATGTCTGTCATAAAATCACAGAAATTGGCTGATAGTCAACAAGTCTATGTTACAATCTCAATAATGTTTGATGATGGCTGTTTTTTCTCCTTCATTCTGATGAACTTAGGAAAAAAAGTTTTTTAAAACCTCTATCAAATTGGCTCAGGAGGCTTCTAAAGAAGCAGTACAGTTGTTTATGGCCGATGCAGTAGAAATGGTTGTCTTTGTTCTACAGGTTTCCAATGCATTATGGAAGAGAATCCACTTACTGTCACATTTCAGGAGAGTTTACCATGACACATGGCGGGTTCCATAAACTTCCTGGAAACTCTTTCAAAAGAGTGTGTGAGAGGAAAACCGTGATGTTGTACCAAGAACTCTGCTTCACTGAGAATTCGGTTTCAAGGATGCTATTTGGCTGCTTTCATGTACGAAGGTATCGCCCCCCGAGCCGTCAGGCCCTCAAAGCGCTTGTATGTGTAATTGATGAAGACCCAGTCTTTGTTCTTGTAGTCAGTCTCAGGGTGATTACTTGTAGCCACTGGGAAAGAAATAGATGTGAGAGTTGATTCACTGCCTTACCCCGAGGGACTACTCAGTATCGAGGACATGACATTCTGAAGAAGAGAACCACACTTTCTATTTGGGAAAAATCGTTTTTCACCCTGCGAATCTTCTACATTTGCTTCTCTATGTTCTTTGAACCTCCTATTTTTCACAAATATTTTTAAAGTTTTATTTCCCCATTTCTGTCATTTCACGTTACCTAACCTTTAATAAGTAAAAACCTCTGTGACCTCCCCACCCCGTCCAGCAGCCGAGCACAGGGTCTACGTTCGTTCCCATTCGCCGGGGGGTCACTGCTCCCCAGCACCAGCACTAGAGAAATGTTTACAAAGAACCCGAAGAACTAAAATTCCTCTAGCTGACCTATAAACACACCCCCAGACTGGGGGGCAATAATGTGCTTATAATGCAGCAGGAGGCACTGTTGGTGATGTTACCTGTTGGCTTAAGAATATCAGATTCTGGAAACTCATCGAAGTTTGAGGTATCATCAATGCTTTTGATTTCAATAGCTATTGCAGCAGGTCTCTCTCTGCCAAGAACAGACAGGCCAAAGATTACTAGAGTTAGGAACCACGTGGATCACAGCTAATTAAGCCTTTCTCCACAAAGCCCCCTGGCCTAACATGGGGAGAAGATCCACTGGCATAGCAGTTATTTTCTCTGAAAAGCTTCTGACACTGAGCAACCACGCCACCTGGCCACATCCAAACAAAATGAGAAAACAGAACTAACAATGATCCAAAGCTGGAAAGAAAGACAAAAATCATGAGCAAAATTAAAATCCGAAGTTAATGCACTGCCCTCATGATGGCCCGCCCTGTCTGTAAAAAGGGCAACTGACCCTTTGGGCGCCCCCTCAAGTGGGGCTCTGCCCTTCTACCAGAGGTGCTAACGAAGAGAGGGTTAAAAATCAGCAAAAAGGAGCCAAAGGTAAAACTCTGAATAATGCAAATCGGAACACAATTATGGAAGACAGGACGTCTTCACCTTCGGTTTGGCAACTGCCGAATGCCGAGTGAGAAGGGCTGCCGCTGGCTGCACTCCACAGCCCTCCACAGCCCCCACCGTGGCCACTCTCCCTCTCCACGCCCCTCCTGCTTCCACTCCTTCCTTCTGACTCTAGCTCCCTGTGGCCAGGAACAGCCCTGCTGGCGGCTCCCAACACTACAGAAGTTGGTGTGTTCTAGGAAAGAGCAAGGGCAACATGCTTCTTAGATGCTCCCTTCACCAAGGAACCCAAATGTCACTTCACTTAGGAAATAACTGCTGGCTTCACCATATCCCCTGGCACATGGCTGACGGGAAGCCCCAACTCCCGATCCTCACCACGAAGGAAAATCAAGAGAAGACCCTGAATTTCTAAGAAGCCCTCTTCCTTGCTTGCCAATAATGATGCTTCTAAATTAGTACTAAGCCTTTCTGAAATAATCCTGAAAATTTTTATATGGATATACCTGATATGTTCCCAGTCAACGCCTTCAAAAAAAGAATTACTTTTGATTTCCTCAACTCCAGGGGCTCCAATTCTATGTTCCCACTCACAGCAGAATCTGGAAAAGACAGAAGCCTTTCAGCATACCTCACGTAGTCTCTTTGGAAAAAGAAAAGGAATAACCTCCCCCCCGTTTTTTAAAGAGAGAAATGGGAGACAGCAGGGGACAGACCCAGGTAATAATTTAAGTTAAAAAAAAAAAATGAATTCACTCATGTCAAAAAACCTGGATGGGAGGTGGGGGAGATGTTCTCTGACTAATACCTCAAAATTAGATCCTTGGCTTTCTCAGAGATAGGAACTTCTGGAGGAAAAGTCAAAGTTTCTTTCCAGTTCATCACCTTCTTATATGTCTCCTGAGGGGTCTCAGAACAGAAAGGTGGGTAGCCTGTAACAAAAAAGGAACTTCGGAGCTTTGACACCCCAGAACTCTGAATCTGACTGAAGAGCATTCTCCTTAATATGATTCTACACATTTTAACACACCACATAACCACCTCCGTGACTTCCACTCATTCCAGAAAACATCTAAACTAATTCTTCATCTTCCCCCCAAACTCCTAAGCCCAAAGTGAATTTGTGCTTCAGGTACCACAAGGGAAGCGGCTAACAGCTGAAGCTGGGAAAAGAAAGGAGGAAAGGAGGACATACACAGCATTGCACATGTGCAAACTGTGCTCAAAGAAGAAATGAAAGGATGAAACACCACCACTGAGAAATGACTCTGTTCTAGGAATATCCTTATATGGGCGAAGTGCTAATCAAGCTGAATAAGAAAAAAGCATAGGTTTTGAAGGTGACCACCATGCCTCTTTTTGAGAACTACAGACAAGGGGATAAATATTCTCAGACCATATTACTTTGCATGCCCTCCACACAGATCACACCCACCTCCACAGGCACCCATCCAGTGTTCCCAAAGACAGCGCAGCCGGAAGCCATACTAGTCAGCCACAGACTCACACACTCGGTACCGCCATGGACACACTCTCCTAGTGCTCTCGGGCATATGGCCGCCCCCCCCACCCCGAGGGTCCCTGAAATACACAGACACACCACCCGAATAAGGAGAGAAATCAGACGGTTCCATGCTCTGAAGACTTAGAGAGAGGAAGGGGTCAGCAAGAAAGTAAAGAGTATGTGAGGCAAAGCCCAGTTAAAGTTCTCTGCATACAATGAATGTTTAAGAAATGCCAGAGACTGAAAGAGCTGCTAGGAGAGGATGAAAAAGGGGAAGAAGAACAGGATAAATGATCAGCAAAGCAACCACAAAGTGCCAGGAAGCCAGACAATAAAGTTGACTATTCGAAGGCCAGAAGCTTTCTACCTAGGAAACTTCACATTAAAAGACAAGAGGGGAAAAAGTGCTTAAATCACCCCCAACTGAAACAGTCTATTATCAACATGGGACTCTTTCCTGGCTGCACAGAAAAAGTCCTCTGAAAACATGCAACTTACCGATGAGCATCTCATACATGATCACCCCAAGCGACCACCAATCACAGAGCTTGTTGTACCCGGTCTGCATGAACACCTCAGGAGCAATGTAGTCAGGAGTGCCTACTGTGGAGAAGGCCTGAAACATGTACCATACATCAGGGGGGCCCCGCAGGCAGGAGGGTGCCCAGAGTTCTGTTCTAGAGACCAAAGGTTCCAAGCACCACCTACAGCTACCCACAAACTAACTGAGTGGGATGCCCAGTAGCTTCATGGCAAGTCTGATTTGCCAGAGCACTTCCAAAACTAACAATAATGCTTAGGGAGGCAAGAGACCCTTCCTAAATAAAGCCAAAACCCATGGTCGATGAGGACAGAGGTACCCATCTTAACAACTAGTATCGTGATTTACTGAGCACCCAGTGAGTGCCAGGCTCCATACTTCTTATATGCTTCTGGGCCTGTTCTGTCCTGACTCAACTTAGCAAAGGACTTTATTAGAAGGTAAAAAAAAATCTGACACCCCAAACAGCTTTGTTCATCGGCTCAGGATTGATTAAGTGGCAGAACCCAGTTTGAAAATGAAATACCTTGTCTAAATCATCCCTCTTTCTATGATAAATATTCCTTGATTTGGCAAAATCATAAAGGGAAGCTTTATTATTACAAGCTAGTCATATCCTATAGGTTAGAGATTTATGTCTATTTACCAAACATACTCATTTATATAAACAGTTCTTAGGGGAATATTTTCTAAATTCAAGCAATCTACTCTCATATACCAGGACTACAATACAATACTCAAAGCCTTCTAGTGTGCTCAGCATTTGGGGGTTTACCACATAGAAGGCTCTAATCTAAATGCTTTTAACATTAGAGAACTTCTAACTTTAAAAAATAACACCTGTGTTGTCTTTTGAAAATGTTTATTACAGAATGCTGCAAACATACAGGAAAAAAAAATAGACAATACAACACACATGTACCTATTGCCCATATTAAATAGAAGTTAATCATCTGCCATACTTGTCTTAGATCAATTGTTTTTTCAAAAGACACAAAACTATAGAAACAATTAAAACAAAGATAGTCCCTCCCTCCTTCCCTACTGAAGTCAAAACCACCCTGAAGTTGCTGTGCTATGCTTGTATGAAGATTTGCATAAATGACATACTATTACTTCCTGAATTTTTCCACTTTTAATAAAGGGTTTCACTCAATACTTCATTAGTCTGCAATGCTATGTGTGTTGACTCAACATTATGATTTTGGAATTTATTCATGTAGCTCTGGTTCATCCATTTTGCTGTTGTACACGTACTCCATTATACAAATGTCACAGTGTTTTTTTTCATCCATTCTTCTGTTGCTTCCAATGTCTCACTATGACAATACCTGAATAAACGTTCCTGTGACACCTCCTGGGCACTAGAGCAAGAATTTCTCTAAAGGATCTACCAGAAAGAGTATCACTGGGTCTTGCATTATGAACATCTTCAACTTAACTAGACATCTTCCACCTGTCCTCCAAAGTGTTTATACCTATTCAAACATCCCCACTGGGGGGTGAGCTTCTGGTGTTCCATATCTCACCAACACTTGGCTCTGTCCAGCTTTAATTTTTGCCAATCTGATGAATGTGAAATGGGATCTCACTGTTTTAATTTACATTCCTTTCATTTCTAGTAAGGTTGATCACATATTCATTTATTGATTAGCCAGTCAGGTCTTTTATCTTTGAATTCCCGTTCGGATCCTTTGTCCATTTGCTTTTTAGTTGCAGTATCTTTTTTCTTATTGATTTGCAGGAATTCTCTATGAATCCAGGGCATTAATCCTGATTCAGGACATAATCCTTTACATATTGGAAATAACTTCTCCCAATGTGAGGATTATGATTTTTATTATGGTTTTAAGTGATGTAATATATGTTATATACCAAAAAATGTGCAATTATCGTTATGAAGCATAATAATAAAAATGAATAATCATGAGTTCAACTGAAGAAGTGAATCATTACTAATGTCATTAGAGCTAAACGTGCACTCCTCTCCCTTCCATCCATCTGCCTCTCCTAACCCCTATGGTTCAGTTTTGTTTATCATTCCTCAACTTTTAAAAAGATACTTAATTTTACCCCACGTCTGTCTCTAAATGAGATCTTAGCTTTATTTTGGGACTTTGTAAAAATGGTATCATTCTACATGCAGTCTTCTGCTCCCTGATTTTTTCTTCTCAACATTTTGTTCCTGAAATTGATCCATGATATCCCATGTAGCTGTAGTTCAACTACTTTCACTGCTGTAAAATATTCTACTCCACAATGTAACCATTTTCCTGTCAATGGGACACGGGGTTATTTCTAGTTTTTTGTTATTACAAAAATGCAATAAACATTCTTATATATGGCTTCTGGTTCTCAAGCGCCAATTTTTCCAGACCATATGACTAGGGGTAGGATTGCTGGGTTGTAGGGTATGTACATGAACTATAACATAATTCCAAAGTAGCAGGACCATGTGGCTTATCATTTGTTTATGTCTTTCCATATATAAAGGGTTTTTTTTCTTTAAAGTAAAATCAAATTTTCCTTTATGATTTATACTTCCTGTATCTTAATATTTTTTACTCCAAGATCATGAATATACCAACCTATACTTTCTTCTAAAATTTTAAAGTTTTATTTTTCCATCTACAACTTATTTTTGTATATACTATAAGGTAGGAATCCATTTTTTTCACATAGAATTGTACACTGCTTTCTTTTAAATTAAATAATAAAGTGCCAGTTGTTGTTTTTAAAGCTTTAAAGTCTGAGACATAGACTGTACTCTCCAAGAAGTATTTTCATTCTAATTATAAAGGTTAAGAAACTACAGAAACCTTTCAATTTAGAAACTAGATTTATTCCAGCAAAGCTGAATGTTAAGTAAATCTTATTTGTTAAAAAAATTTCTATTATAAAACCAGAGACTGGGGTGCCTGACTAGTTCAGTCAGTAGAGCACGCAACTCCTGATTTCAGGGTTGTGAGTTCAAGCCCCATACTGGGCACAGAAATTACAATCAATCAATAAGCAAGAAAGCAAGCAAGCACACACTATGGTCAAAGGTTAACTCTTGGCTTGCTTTAGGAAAAAAAATTTTAGGGCGCCTGGGTGGCTCAGTGGGTTAAGCCTCTGCCTTCTCCTCAGGTCATGATCTCAGGGTCCTGGGATTGAGTCCCACATTAGGCTCTCTGCTCAGCAGGAAGCCTGCTTCTCCCTCTCTCTCTGCCTGCCTCTCTGCCTACTTGTGATATCTCTCTCTGTCAAATAAATAAATAAATAAATAAATCTTGAAAAAAAATATCTTAAATCAGAGGATTCCTTAGCTTTCGTTAGCTTCCAAAACACAGGTAAATACCAGTTTTCCAATAATGCAGGAGCTATTGTTTGAGAAACGGTCTCTTCAGTGGAGAGTCTCAACCTTCACTATACAGTAAAATCACACAGAGTCCTTTCAAAAAATCAGATACCCAGATTATTTACCCCAAACCAATTGAATCTATCTCTGGGAGTAGGACCCAGGCAGCAATAGGTTCTAAAAGTCCCCCAGGTGATTCTGATGTGCAGCCAAGGTTAAGATCTACTACTCAATGGACAGACATAATAGAAGCATCTGACCAAATTTGTTCCTGACATTTCCTCAACAAGCTATGTAAACAGTTTTTCGAAACATACAGAATTCAGACACTTAAAGAGTATCAGGGTCCCTAAGGAAAGGAGACTCTGATGTGTCTGACTATACCAACCTTAAGTATCCCCGAGTTAATATTAGAAAAAGATATCCATGATGAATTTAAGTTACTATATCTCCAGAAGTGTTTGGTTTAAGATAATGCCTCTCCCAGGGCTCAGGCTGACCCAAAAAATCATTATACTCAAAGCACAGTCTGGTCAGAGGCCCACTGATGGGCCTCAAAAAATGCAAGCCTTTCTTTTGATGCTTTCTTAAACAACCTTACAGGCATCCTTTTCAATAGGACAGACAGCTACTTACCAGTGACCTAGTAACCGAGTTATTAAAGATACTACAGAGAACTCTCATTCAGTATTTTACTAAGAAGTCTGACCTAAGTACAGTATTTGGCAAACCCACCAAGTTACTCCCACATACGCCGACAAGCTCAAGTGCCTCCATTTCTAAACGATGCGCCAGCACGACCATCACTCCGAACTACCAATCGTCTTCCACGGCTGCTATTCTTGCTTTCTACACCCAACCGTTTAGCTTTAGCATCATTTATTTCATCCACTATGGGTTTCTAGCAAAGCCTAAGTATGTGGTGATACACATTTTTATTATCTCTGGTCTCTAATTTTCCAGTAACTAGACACTGGGACATACAGATTATACTTCAGATATAAACCAATGAATCAGAATAAAAGTCTGCCTAAAAAGCAATAATTCACTGGTGAATCTGTACTATTTAAGTAACTTCCAACATATTATCAAAGTAAATGCAGTAATACTAATTATTTTTAAGCCTGTAGGGCATAATTTTATGCATACACACTTAAATACTTATAAAGTTAAAAGCACATTCCTTAAATTTCTCTCCAACTTTTATCACTAAGTTCTCTTTCCCACCACAAAGTAGGAAAGGGTGGGGGAGGTGAACTGAAATCCTGACTTGCCTAAGTGAATCAAAATTTTAAAAGTTTGAGAACCACTACCTTAAAGCTCTGGGTAGGTGTCTGTAACTTAGTTTCATCTTGAGAGACCTCCAGTTTAAATATATCCCCTTTACAACACCATAAAAATAGGGAACAGGTAGAATAGGAAGGAAAGGGGTGTCACCAAAGTAAAGGGTCAGAATGAAGTCCTCCATTAAAAACATCACAACCAAAATAACCTAATATTATCTAACCTCCTTCAAAAGATTACCTTTGGTGCCACTGGCAGTGTGACAGTGTTCTATTACGGTAATCTTAAAAGCAAGGAACAGATATGTTGTAAACATTTATTGAATGCAAATTCATGTACCTACTTTTTAAATTTATTCATACTCGGTTTGTAGCGTTTAAGAACCCACAGATATTACTTACTAGCTGACGTCTATTTCTTTTCCAGGTTTCTGCTTTCCTTTTGGAATTCATGTTCTGGAAAGCTAAAAGCAGAGAGAACAAGTCCTAATCAAAGTTCAGACAGGTATGTTTACTAAGTTTTTAGGCTCTGGTTCAAGCCACATGAGACCTTAAAGTCTTGCTTTTCCGCCCATACACTAGTAACTCCAGATAACACACTTCCCAGCAAGTCTGTAAACCCAAAGCAAAGGCATGGGAAGCATTAGCTCAAGAATTAACAGTCACGTGGGTCATGCAGCCAGAAAGGATACAGTCCTTCATCAGAATTACGGGACTACAGTTTCATAAATCCCACAGTGGACCTAAGACATTGATAATTTCTCAAAATTACCTTCAAGTTTCCAAGAGTAATAACTGGTGCATATTCAGAGACTTCTGAATTTAGAATACATTTCTATTCTGGAATATAAGCTACTCCGGGGTGAACTATAATTATACTACATAGTTTCAATGGTTTCACAGTGCTGGAGTGAAAATAATACTTATAAAGATCAATTTCTTTCTGCCATGACAGAAAGAAGCACCTAGATTAGATTATAAATCTAAACTGGACTTGGTCCCAGGACTTGTTCCTCTACTTTTGCTTGCCTGCCCGATATTCATCCCCAGCAACCTTCTCAGCAGAGTTCCAAAGAAGGCTCTTTTCAATTATCTGCCTTAATATATTTGGTAGCACTCATCTTGCCTCAATATACAATAAAAACCACAGGAACACCTGGGAAGATATTTTTATTTTCTAGACTCATGCTGTGAGAATCTCCTAATCCGTCCTGCATATTTTAGTTACCAGGGGAACAGCTCTTCTAGGCCCAGATAAGGGATAAAAAGGCTAATACCACTGTTTACACTTACTGAAATCACTGGGGAGGCTGTGGTTCAGATTCCTATAAAATTCTGTCCTGTGTGCTTTTTTCAGTCCTGTGCAAAGGCCAAAGTCAGAAAGCTTCACATGGCCCTAGGGGGAAGAAGAAACAAGGTAACGGATGAACATACAGGGATGTAGAACAGACATTCTATTCTCCAGCTCCTTACAGTACCCATTATAGCTCCGAAGTATGCTGTCTTTTTTCCTTTGTTTATAGGGAAAAATAAATAAAAAATTTCAAAAGATCCTATTATATTAAATCTACTAACAAAAGTATTTCAATTTTTACATATTATATTTTTGTCCAAACATAAACTTCCCAACAGTCGAACTCTCCATGGCATCTAAAGATATTTTTACTACTACTTTTTTTTTTTTAAGATTTTACTTATTCATTTGACAGAAAGAGCACAAGCAAGGGGAGCAGCAGGCAGAAGGAGAGGGAGAAGCAGACTCCCCGCTGAGCAGAGAGCCCCACATGGGGCTCGATCCCAGGACTCTGGGATCATGACCCGAGTCGAAGGGAGGCACTTAACTGACTGAGCCACCCAGACTCCCCCCACCCTTTTTTTTTTAAGTAGGCTCCATACTCAGAGTAGAGTTCAATGTGGGGCTTGCACTCAAGAACCCCAGATCAAGACTCAAGCTGAGATCAAGAGTCAGACTCGTGGGCGCCTGGGTGGCTCAGTGGGTTAAAGCCTCTGCTTTCAGCTCAGGTCATGATCCCAGGGTCCTGGGATTGAGGCCTGCATCGGGCTCTCTGCTCAGCGGGGAGCCTGCTTCCTCCTCTCCCTGTCTCTCTGCCTGCCTCTCTGCCTACTTGTAATCTCTCTCTGTGTCAAATAAATAAATAAAATCGTTAAAAAAAAAAAAAGAGTCAGACTCTTAACCAACTGAACTACCTAGGCGCCCCCTTTTACTACTTCTTAAACTCACTCACTCAGATATTCCTGTGTTTCTACATGGTTTTCAGAATCACCATTTTTAATGTCTACATAATATTCGAATGACTGAGGGGATGCCTTCAGCTCAGGTCACGGTCCCAGGGTCCTGGGATGGAGTCCCATGTCCCTGCTCAGCTGAAGTCTGTTTCTCTGCCCCCTGCTCTTGCGCTCATGCATTCTCTCTCTCTCTCTTCCCCTCTCTCAAATAAATAAAATCTTTTAAAAAAACATTCACATGACTTAGTACATCGTTGTTTACCTAACCATCCCCCTAATTCTGGATGCTTATTCCATTTTGAATTCTTCACTCTCATATAATGTGGATTATGAGGACCCCTGTGATAGAGTCTATGTTCCCAACCCTAACCATGCATGGTACAGAGAATAGTCTCAATAAATGACTGTTAAATAATGAGTAAATGAACAAATCTTGGTTCATGTAACTTCTGCTCTTGAATTGTTTCATTATGATACAGTCCAAGGAATAAATTATTCCAAAGATAGGGAATAAATGTTATTGCATAGTTTCTGACAAATGTTGCTATACTGTATTTTAATCGTAAGTGTCTGGCTTTATCAGTCTCTTCAAGGAACACTCACACCTCCTCTGAGCCAGGCCCCATGCTTTAAATGTGTCATCTCATTTATAGCTCTTAAGCCACACTTCAATGACTCAGATTCGTTAAATGGCTTGCTGGTGAAATGGCAGAACCAAAGCCAGAAATCAATTCACGTTCCTTTTCTCCAGACCAAGATTACCTACCCTCTCCAACCCTAAGATCTCATCTGGAAAATGGAAATAATGATATCTTCCTGGCAGGAATGATAAGAATTAAAGCATGTAAGGCTCCTAACCTAGTACCTGGCACATAACCAGTCCTGAGGAAAAGGCAGGTGTTCTTGGGGTGGTGAAATTTTAAGAAGACAAGGAAGTAAAACCAAAAATAGGGGAGGGAATCCTGATACTCAGAGATCTACACTGTTCAAGATCGCACAATTAGAAGTGGTGTGGCCAAGGTTTAAGCCCCAGTGACTTCAACAGCTGTGGTCTTTCCATACCACATTCCTTCAGGACATCCTTAGGCCTTAACATATAAACTTCTCAGGATATAAGGAGGCTACAGAAGCACTGCTCAGATGGGTGAGGCTTTATATTGTTTTGTTTTAAAGAAATCCCATTAGATTTGGCCGTGTGTGTGTGTGTGTGTGTGTGTGTGTATACACGCGTGCATGCACAACAAAGTAAACTGCCAAAAGAAGACAGCTTTGAGCTTGCTAACCTGGCACCATTTTTTTTCAGATCTGCAAATAACTTGTTGTACAAGTCAAGGAACAGAGTTTAATTTCTGGTTCTCAAAACTAGACTCTACCTGGACACCTCTAAGAAAGGAATGTGTCTTAAAAAGCAGTACCTGAAGCAAATGCTATTCAAGCCTACATTTTCAGGGAATTCTGTACCTATTCTAAGTATGCAGCAGGAACTCAAAACATCTAGTTTCACTTCTAGAATCTATATGGCTGAACACCTAAATAAGCTTGCTTGTGAGAACATTTTTCTATAAGTCTGGGCTAGCATCCTGTAGAGAGCAAATGTGCACCTAAAAGGGTTCCCCACTTCTCCTCAGCTACATTGAGGCCCCAAGTTCTTGGCCTTCAATATGTTTGCTGGACCTCCACATAGACTATGGGTTTCAACTAAGCCTGCACTAAGACACCCGGAGTACAGGACCAGGGCATCTGAACCCAACCACATAAAGTACGGCCACTGCTCTATTAAAAGTATATCTGAACATAGTGACACAGAAAAATAATTTTACATTAACATTTTAAAAGTAGAATGCCTAGCTACCTTTAGGATATTAACTGTATATAAATTATAGACACAAACACTAGAGGTACTGAAGATACTGTACCAAAATAGTAGCTATCTTCAAATGATGAGGTTATAGGTATTTTTCTTCTTTATAACTCTTCGTATTGTTCAAATTTTCTACTATGTATACACAATATTTTTTTAAAGATTTTATTTATTTATTTGACAGAGAGAAGATGGTGAAAGAGGGAATACAAGCAGGGGGAGAGGGAGAGGGAGAACAGGCTTCCAGCGGAGCAGGGAGCATGATGCCAGACTCGATCCCAGGATGCTGGGATCATGACCTGAGCCAGAGGCAGCCGCTTAATAACTGAGCCACCCAGGCACCCTATACACCGTATTCTTATGATAAAGAAAAAAGCTACTAACCAGAAATTATTTGGTAAATCTCCTGCCACCTTGAAATAGATAAAAATTTTTTAAAGAAAGTATACCAAAAGTTCAGGATTCTCAAAGATTACAAGAAAATTATCAAAAGGCAGCAAGAGGGGTGCCTAGCTGACTTAGTTAATGGAGCATGCGACTTGTGATCTCGAGGTCGTGAGTTTGAACCCCATACTGGGTGTAGAGATTCCTTAAATAAATACAACTTAAAAAAAAATGGCAGGGAAGAAAAATACCCTAAAAAAATTAAATTTACTGTTCTACATAAAAGTTCAGTTCAGACAATTTGTGTAACAGAACACAACATCCTAAAATTTTAGAGGTGGAAGGGACTTTGGAGCTTCTCTGGATCAATATATTCATTTTATAGATACATGAGGTCTGGATAGTGGGGAGACTTGCCAAGGAGCAGCCAGCAATCTAGCAGCACAGGGACTCTCTCCTTATCTGCTGTGAGTTTAAGAACCAAGTAAGTGAATTCATTTGCATGTCTAAAGAAAAATACAAAGAAGCCAGTACAGAGATTGAGCAGGACTCTTTTTTAAGCAGAGGGCAAATGAACTGGAACCTGAACTTTGGGATAGACTGCTATTGTTGTTTTGTTTGCCTTACTTCCTGGTTCTTGGCTGGGTTCCTCAATTAATAAGGTTGCCCAACAGAGGGGTTCCCAATAGGTGATGCATTAGTAAAGTTAATCATATGCTAGGAAAAGATTACTAACTCTGGCTTTATTATAAAATAAGCTTCTAAATCAATTTTCCTCTTAATCATTTTCAAAAATGTCTTTTATTGGTAAGAAGAATATTCAAATGATAGAATCATAAGCATTTCAGAGAAGGGAAGTAACAGCAAACTTACTTGTTAAAAAAAAAAAAAGGGAAAAATATGTAAGGCAGTTCCTGGTTCCCGGCTCCCTTACTGTGATTACAAGTGGTGCAGATGTGAAAGCAGAGACTGCTCAGATGAGGAAACACACATCGGGCATGCTACTCCCCTAGCACAGTACCTTGCTGTCCAGGAGAAGGTTGTCTGGCTTGATGTCTCTGTGGATGAATCCTAGTTGGTGAATGGAGTCTATGGCTAATACTGTTTCTGCTATATAAAACTGAGTCTCCTCTTCCGTCAGGGTATCTTTTTTCATTAACAGGGTCATCATGTCCCCTGGAAACAAGAAGACACAAGCC
>LNAC01000077.1:1722924-1797378 GCA_002007465.1 Ailurus styani | reverse complement strand
AAAAAAAAAAGGAAAAAAAAAAAAAAAAAAAAAAAGATTCTGATCCTAACTCAATGGTCAGACAAAAGCAAAGCAAAGAATATATGTATAGTTTAAAGCTAAGAGAAACAGGAAAGTTTAGTTTAGATTCCATATAAAGTCATTTATGGTCAGAAAATAGGAAAAAAAGAAAGAAACCTCTGATTTTAATAGAGCATCATGCTGCTTTTTAAATTTCATTTATAACTTTGGGGGAATTTTTTTATATTCTTGGGGAAAAAAAGGGGGATATTTTACACTCAGGCAAAAATCAAACCATTTACTAAAATGCTCTCTTTTTTTGACCCAAGACTTGAAAAACAGGATTCCCTAATCACTCCTGGAAGCTACATATTCAATCTGGAGGCACAGCAGAGATGTGGGGGTGGTGCACTCAGGCCAGCTCTAGGGTAGCTGTGTGGCCTTAGCGCTGTGGCCCAGGAGAGTAGCCGGTGGCCTCACCTGTGCGAGTTTGCCCAGATGATCAGAGAGCTCAAGGCAGATGGTCTATGGCTCTGCAGGCCAGCTCCACCGAGTGCAAAGGGCAGGGTCCAGGAGACATGAGGAGCTATGGAAGATGGAGCATGTAAGGCTCGAGGAGACACGTGTCAAGGGGCTGGGGACTGAGCTGGTTCTTATTCCTATTTAAGAACTGGCATCTAAATGTTCAAAAGTTTCTCCTCATTCTACCACAGAGACTCTTTCCTAACTTTCATCAACTGTTCGTTAAAAATTGATGACCCTAAATCTAAATAAAGGTTATCACAGGATCAAAATATCATGCCACAGTTGTATTTGCTTTGTTACAGAACCAAAAAGAGAAAAAATTTTCTTTTTCTTTTTCCCCACCAGGGTTTGTTCATAGCTCATCCGCTCACTGGCAAACAGACTGTGTTCCCCAGAACAGATGGTATGTTCTGTTACGGGTTCACTTTGGAGCAGTCTTAGGAGATACACATGCTGAGTTATGTAAAACTTGAAATCTCAGGAATGAGAAACTGTTTCTGGCCACTAATATAGGTAATGAGAAATTCACTCCTTATTAATATAAGTTACAGCAGAAAAAGAAACAAAAAAGTTGAAGCAAAGAATGTAATAGCTTCAATTTGGTCACTTGGGTAACTGATTATACATGATTCCCACTGACAGGAGAGCAGGCAGAGTCCCTATTTTATTCCTATATATTGAAAAAGAAAAAGAAAAGAAAGAAATGTCCATCTGAAATCATGAGAATGAATGAGAAGGTTACTTTTATGGCACTAAGAATTGTAGAAAGGCACCCCAGCACAAGACAGGTTACTGACCTCCTTTATAGACCTAAAAAAGATACAGAAAGCAACTTTGTGAGCACGATTAAAAGTAGAAAGGAGGGTTAATTGACGTGAGAGATAAACCACAGAACAAAAAGGAAAAATAACCTTTCATCGTCAAGTAATTACCTCCAGGCAGGAACTCCATGATTAGGTAGAGGTTTAGCTTATCCTGAAAACTATAGAACATTTTCACAACCCACAAACTGTCTGCCTCCACTAGAATGTCACGCTCCGCACGAATGTGGCCAACCTGGAGGTATACGCATTTGATTAATGACAAGCCTTGCTCTGCTTTATTCGACTGTATATTTGTTTAAACAATTTAAATACTGTTTGAGTATTAAATTGTGATGATCCAAAAGATCTAATTTCTGCTCAGGCAAACGTATGAACTCAAAACGGAAAACATTTGACTTGAAGGTATTCAGTCATGAACACCTGAGTGATGAAAGGCTTAAAAATAATAACACAATGAATGGCTGTAATGCAAACGGCAACTTTCCTCGCAGTGCTAGAAATTGAATCTCTGATTAATTAAGACTACCATTCTTTGGCACAGCTTTTTGTTCCAATAACCTTTTAAGACAAAAATAAGTCCCTGAGATGAGACTCTCTAAACAACCCCTGCCTCGGGTCTGCAATGGTATCTGCAAGGACAGTGCCCGGGTTGACAGTTCTAGAATACTACTCCACAGCATTCAGTTCACTGCTTGCACAGAGTAAGTGCTCAGTTCTTACTAAATTGAAATATAAGAACACCTAAGAGAAGTTATGGATTCAAAATTCTGATATTTCCAGTTTTCTGCTCTTATAAACTATCTAGCTAAGGAGACCAAGTTACTAACAGTTTGGGAGAACTGGCAGAATTACTTCATTACAATAATGTTTTACTATCAAATTTACCTTATCTACCTTAAATATGTAATAGTAATCAAAACACTGCTGCATGTTATCAAATCCCAACACCCCCCCTTACACAAGTGTCATAAGATGCAAAGCTGGGTTCAACCAGGTCTACGTTTATTAAGACCCAGTCCAATCCTTGAGTAGAGGTTCTGCTCTGAACATACGCTGTGGGGCATGAGTTCTCCTCTATGATCAGAGGTGAAGATGTACCAAAGCTCACAAACTGGCACTTCCGTGGCAAACTTGGCCCCTAGTTGTTGTTTTGTTTGCTACGATGTTCTAGATGCTTGCTTGTTTTATTGGAATGTCTTTGGCAAAGTCAGGCACTCGCTCTTCAGCTGGACGCAGTTCCCAGCCCTTTCCCGTCTTACACTGAACCTGCCTCATTCTTCCTGCAGGCCTCAGGGCACTTGAGGTTACAGATTTTGGTTCCAAGGCTCTACTAAAATTGTTTGGGAACTTTTTAAATAGCTTCAATGTTGCAGAAAACTTCTGTTTTGTACATCTCTACTTAGGGTACAAGGGTGGGAAAATGGAAGAAAAGGGTGGTAAGGAACAGTGTTAGGAAATCAGGAAGCAGCTGAGTAAGGGCAGATGTTTTTCCTCAACGTTCATATGGAAGCAAAGTTTTTGGGAAACAGTAATGCCACCTGTTCGACTGCAGCTGAGGCCAGGCCTCGGGCATTAGCGGACATGAAGACCATACAAGTCAACCTCCGTCTGCCTCTGCTCTCCTGGCTGCGGAGAAGGCCTTTACTTGTCTCAGGGAGCCAAAGGGAAGGGGAGGCACTACTACTACCACTCGTCAGTCACCTTGGAGGACAGAATGGTGACTGCCACATTCTCTGTTCGTCAAGGGGAAAACCATAGGTCACCTGTGCACACCTTGCCCTTCTCTCCTGGGGCTGAAACAGCATCTATGAACCTCAAGATCTAGGAGTAGAGTCAGGTAAATATAGGGCCAGGGAGGGAAGAACTAGAAGTACAACTCACAACAGAGGCTCCCTTTCCCTGTTCCATAAATATTTAATGGAGCAGGGAATTATATGCTAGCTGCTCTCCTAAGGACTAGAAAAGCAGAGATAAAAGTCTGTCTTTTGTCCCACCCTAATACAATACTGGCATCACGACTGGAGGTTTTCCTTTTGCAATGTAAGAGAAACATGAAAAAAACCTAGCTAAATGCTGGTCTCTTATCCTTTAAAATTTATTTTCCTAAGAGCAAAATTTCCACCCTATGGATCAGAATAACAACCCAAACTCTCAGTGAGTAGCTTTAATTCCTATTCAGTTTAGTAAAAGCAAACAAAAAAACTTTTTCTATGGATAAGTCACCTCCACCTACAAAAAATGAGGCTCTGAATCTAAACTTAGTCAGCCCTACCCAAAAGTGATGGATCTGCACCGGTCTGCTGCTTCTCACACGCTAGCACAAACTACACTTCAGGATGGCTGACCCAGGCAGTGTGTGTGGCCAGAGACTTTAACTGGACCACACTGAGATCAAATGCAGGGATTAGAGTCCAACAGCAAGGTGAGCTAACAATTCAGTTAATGCATTGTTTAAAATCCTAATTCTCACAGAAAGTCCCTCTACTGTCATGGAGGAGAATTTTAGAAAATGATTTTGAAGAAGGTACAATATTCAAAAAACTATTTTTACACCCTATGTATGCTTGGATCATCCTCTGTGACCATGCCGGGCAACTGGCACATGCTATGAAGGATCAATAAGGGAAAGTCCTGATGCACACTTCTTTTTACAGTGTGATTCTGAACACTAATTATTTGATAAAGAAATGTTTTAAGCCTTGGTTAAAACTACAGGAAATAGGTCTTGTAAAAATAAAATTTACTTGTGAAATACAAAATACACTGACTAATCAATATAGTTTTACATTTCATTTTTTAAGACTAACTGAAACTCTTTAACTGCCTACGACCATTCCACACACTAATTTTTAGATAATACATAAACAGGGCTGTTGACCGTTCTGAATGAGGTTGGTATTAGCATAGGCTATGGTATCTGAAGGTTCACTGCCAGAATATTTGATACTCTCAACCCAAATTCCTGTGAGTCTAAGCTTATGGGTAACATATGAAAATTGAAGAGAAAATGAAAACTCCAAATTGTGACTGGCACTTAAAAGAAGGGTAGAGAAGCCTCAATGATCATGTCTCCCCTCAAGAGGCAGAAGGGACTGGGGGCAGGACCGGTCTCCATCCCTCCCTCATACTGTATACCCAGAGCTCTCCTTGCCACAGGGTCTCTCTCTGCCCTCCTAGAGCATCTGATCCTTTACAGGACATATGCAGGCATCACCCACTACAATCTGTTCTTAAGCAAACTGCTGAATGAAATTAGATTTACAGAAAGGCAGCAAGAATGTTTTTAATATACTGCCCAATATTTAAAATTCTATTTTGCATAAAGTACTTCTGCATCTTATAAATCTATATGCAAAGTACGTTTAGGTTTTACAAAGTGTTTTTAATCCTTAAAAGAGAATTTGCACTGCTCTGCCGTTTGCATTAGATTTTTAAAAATTCATTCAGAAAGCAGACTGGTGTCTCTCTTGCGTAATAATAAGCTACTCAGAAAACCCAACTTTGGTTTGAGTGTACAGAAAAAAGCATATTAAGACACACTTTAGATTGCAAATTCCAAATTCTAGTTCCTAAGTCTCAGTTCCAAGGTATATATATAAGCAATTCTCTTAGCATTCAGTAGGAACACGCTACCACAGCAAGTGTGACCTCAAAAACAGGCTCCTCATGACAAGCAGTTTGTGATCAATTGGGAGACACAAAGAGCAGATGCTTCTAATAGGTTTTCAACTTTTAAAAAACCACACAACTTAAGGCATTTGTCCTTTTAAAATATATGTAACTGCTCCTTTGTTGGGGAAAGAAAAGTAATATTATATGTATATTCATACATGACAGTGCTAAAGAAAACTGTAATAAGAAAATATTTTTCAAATAAACATAACAATTTTACATGACAAAAAATTTATAAGTTGACTAAAATCACTGCTACAGTTGTGGTTTACCTGCTCTTTTTCAAGCATATCTGCTTTACGGAGTATTTTCATTGCATATACATGCCCTGTATCTTTCTTCTGAACAAGCCGCACCTAAAAGTTATAAAAGAAATGCCAAGTCAAAAGTTCACAATGTCAAGCTAGTGCTCCCTAGTTGAACAAATCAATCTAATTTAAAACCCTCACTTTCAAACTTAAGGAGTCATTACACCAAGGTACATGTCATCCAGTCAGCTCAGAAACCCTAAGGAAGTGATGACAATAAAGCTTAATACAACAGCAAAAGCTCATGCATAGAAAAAATGTCTAGAAGGGAAAAAAACCTAAAATGTATAGTTAGGAAAATGGGGTTTTATGCAGTTTTCCTTTCTCTTTTTTATCTTACAATGTTTTGAGAAAGAACAGATAATTTTATGATGAAAAGAAAACTAATGGTCTGCAAACCCAAAGAAAAACAACTTGGCAAGTCCCTGCACATCCTCCCCCTGCCTTACCACCCCCCCGACCAGATACATATGCTCTCTTCTCCCTGCACCTTTCTTCATGTTTTTCCTGAGTCCCATGTCCCTTCCTCACTAAACAGAAAGCCCTTTTAGGGGTGGTACCACACCTTTCCCTCTCTCCACAAGCCAACAGGGATTCTGAACACTGAGGGATCAATTTAATTTTTCACTTGTGCCTCTAAGTACATACTCACATTTCCCCTAGGTATGGCTTTTTAATAATATGCTGCTCCTTTTATACAAAGTTAATGAAACTATTGCATCAGTAAGTCATTCACTTTGGGTGTTTTCCTTTAATGAAGATGACCTTGCAAGGGCTCATTCAAACCCTCCCCAACAGACTGCCCTTATGACCCAAATAGGATGCATCCACAAGACCAGGTGGGACAAAGTGGCAAATGCTTTCAACTTTCTACCACTACCTGTAACCCATTTCTATAAATTCTCTCTCCTAGGGCCATCATTTAGAGCAACAGCAATCTAATGGGAAGAAATAAAGGGTGGAGATATGCTGTTAGTTTGCTCCTGGAGAGGCAGTGTGATGCTGGGAAAAGCAAGAGCTTTAAGTTCAGAAACTTCTTTAAGAAACAAAACAAACAGGCAAAGGGGGAAAAAAGAGAAAGAGACAAACCAAGAAACAGACTCTTTACTATAGAGAACAATCTGATGGTTACCATAGGGGAGGTGGGTGCGGGGATAGATGAGGGGGATTAAGGAGTGCACTTGTTGCAATGAGCACCGGGTAACTAAAAACTTAAAAAAAAAAAAAAAAATCAGGAACTCCTGGGCCCAACTTCTGGTACTGCTGCTCACTGGGTGTATGACAATGGAACATTATATATCCCCTGAGTCTTAATTTCATCATCCATACAATGAGTTATTGTCATGATTGTGAGAGAGAAGCACTCAGTAAATAATTATTGATTTCCTTGTACCTTTCAACTCTCCCTCTAGATCAATACTAGAGTATCAACATCATCTCTGGCAAAACAGAACAATCAGAGACCTGGGACAATGGAAGGGGAAATAAAGGACAACAGAGCAGTTACGAGGTGGGGCTGGCATGCCTGACCCACCTACCCCATATTTCAATTCTATCAACAATCATGAGCTCACGGTATGTTGTGTGGTGTTTTTATATCTGATAAGCAGCTGTGGTTTTTTTTTTTACCTCACCGAATGCTCCTCTGCCTATTACTTTTAAGGACTCAAAATCTTCCAATCCAAGTCTTGTTCTCTTCAAACGAAGAAACTCTGTTTCCTTCCGAGCATGCGCTGACCTCCTCAGCCGCTTCTAATGTTTAAAGGGGGAGAGAGGTGGGAAAGAGAGGAGCTGAAACTGTAACCCCACAGCAGTCTTATTTGTGATGGGAAAGCAGGACCAACCAGACTAAGCATAACCTTCTGAAGCCTTAAGAGGTCACGTCTCTCCTCCCCAGCCTTTGGACACAATAACCAACCCATACTGAACAGATGAGTGCCTCCTCTGAGGACTCTGACCAACCTAGTTTGGCAATCAACTATCCTAACTTTTCTAATGAAGGAAGAACAATCAGTATTTTCCTTTAAACTTCTGTATATAAAATAAAAGTTTTTTTTAGTTTCCCTCTGGGTTTGGTCTTTTTTTACACATCGGAGTTCATTTTATGCTCTGTACTTCTTGCAAACTTTCAGTATTTTTCCCCATTTTCCTGGACTCTATGATTCATTCCTGTTTTTGAAGGCATTTCCACTTTCAGTTCCTTGCACAGTTTCTTAACTATATTTTCTCCTACCACATCAGTAGACATTGGGGGAAGGACTGATTTGAAGAGATATTCTGCCTTGATAATGATTTCAGAAATTTGCTCCACTTCTATCAAGACTTTTCCATGATTTCTGTAAGTATGCTGTAATTTTTTTTTATTTTAATGTGATCTCATCTCTTTCTTTTCTTAGAATTCTAAATCTAGTTAATTTATTACAACTGTGCCTAGATAAATCTTCCTCTCCCTGGTACTTAGTAATGAATTTCTCCCTTTGCATAAATACCTAAATCCAGAAGTACATCAGCCCTCATAAGTTCCTCTAAGCCAAGTACCCTATGTACCAAGGCTAACAACCCGCTGAATAAGATCTGCCATGCTAGGTTCAAGGAAAAACTTCCCAATATGAATTACCTCTTCATCTTTTAGGCCTTCTTCTTCCATCACTTTTTCTAACTTCTTTTGTCTAAAAATAAATAAAGATATTTGAAATGACAATTGAATGCCTTTCTGAAAAGTCTATATAAACACGGTATTTTTTAATGGCAAAACAGGTAAATCTCAAAATGCCTCATTAAAACAACAAATTACGGGGGCGCCTGAGTGGTGCAGTCAGTTGGGTGGCTGCCTCTTGGTTTCAGCTCAGGTCATGATCTCAGGATTGTGAGATGGAGCCCCACATCAGGCTCTGTGCTCAACAGGGAGTCTGCTTGAGGATTCCCTCTCTCTCCCTCCATCTGCCCCTCTCCCCCTCCCCACCACTTGTGCACACATGTGCTCTCTCTCTCAAAAATAAATAAATCTTAAAAAAAACAACAAATTACAGTTATTAAGATAAGTGAAAAGACTCCCACCCTTTGTTAGTTCTGCATTTTGAAAAAGACTGTATGTTAATGCAACAAGGAATCTTATTTCAAAATGAAAAGTTCTCTCTCCTTTTTAAAGTATTTCCCCCTTAAACCACAAACAGCTGGTGCTTGATAACCTTCTATCAGGTTGTCTCTCTCTCCCTGACTGAACTCTACTTCCTTTATTTTTACATCTTCCTCCTCCTCTCTGCCACAAGCAAAGAGTGATAAACAACAGTAAAGGCAGAATTTAGAGATTCAAGGGGAGAGACAAGAATGATCAAAACAAGTGACTGTCACCACTATTAAAACTTAAGACTCTAAATCCCTGGAGTACGAAACCTTAAAAACTGCATCTAAGAATATTTTTGATCTACTGTCTCATATTGATTTGATAAAACTAAAAGAAACAAAAAAATACTTCCTTATAACCAATTCCACACAACCTGCTTTATCCAGCATATTAAGTTAAAGCACACTGGCTGGGATCTCTATTCCTTATCAGCATTTTAGGTAACAGGCAACGTGAGCAGGACAGGGAAGAATAAAAGTAGGGAATACAGGGCGCCAGGGTGCTGCAGTCGGTTGAGAGCCCGACTCTGGATTTTCTGCTGAGGTTGTGATCTCAGGGTCATGGGATCAACCTCCAGTCAGGCTCTGCACTAGGCACAGAGTCTGCTTAAGACTTGCTCTCCCTCTCCCTCTGCCTCTCCCCACTGTGCACTCTCTCTCTCTCCCCCCGCCTATCTCTTTCTAAAATAAATAAATAAATCTTAAAACAAAACAAAACAAAAGGTAGGGAGTACATGAAGCAACACCTTGTAGTCTAATGTGGGGAGGCATGCAGCACTTCAAATGTCACACTAAAAGGGCTGGCTCTTAGTCTGCAGACAACTAAGAGCTCCAGGGGCTTGTGTGTAAAGGAGTGATGTGAAGAGGTTTCTATTTTAAAATGACAGCCAGAGTAAAGAGCTGATGGACTGGCAGGGAAAGTAACTGACAAACACTGAGGCAAACTAAAAGCTCTCATAATGATTCATATATGGAGTCCAGATCTGGAACAAGGGCTGGAAACCTAGAATGAAGTGACCAGAGAGACTGTTGACTAACTGGCAGTAGGAGTCAAAGGAAAAATCTTAGACTTTCTTGTGTGGGAGGATAATGATGCTGCTAAACAAGATAGGAAACACAGAGAAAGGACCACAAGAAGATAATGGTCAATAAATAATTATTGCAATAATAGTAATTAGTTAAAATTAATATCGTGTTAGAAATCATATTACAAGTCCACAGGATCAGATGTATATAATAAGTTGTGTCTAAGCTCTCAGGAAGTGAAAAGATCTACTCTGACCCTGATGGGGAAAAAGTTAAAAAGCACTTACATGGCTTCCAGCTTGCCTACTTCTCTGGGTTCCCAGAATATTTTATGATGTGCATCTTTGTTTGCATGTGTATTGGAGGGATAAGGCTGTACGTACTGTTGGTACTTTCAGGAGTGTATGTTAATTAGTTGAAGTAGAGAAGAGTAAAAAGAATCAAAGATAACATCATGGCAAGACCTATAACTCAACCATGGTCAGCTCTTTTTATGCCTCGAATATCAAACACCATCATACTTTCTGACTGTATTTTTTTGAACGACCACACCAGACTGGGCTAGAAGTCCAATGTGCTATCATACAATGTATGTTCCAGAGATGGCTGCTTCCGACTATATTTTAAATCTCAATTCAAACTAAGAAGTAAGTTGACTGCAACTGTAATTAAATTGGTTTCTGAACCTACCTGAGAGTAAAGTTATCAGAATCAACTCCTTGAACACAATCAGATTCTTCCATTAGAAAAAGTATCCCAAAAAAGCCTATCATGCAGAATTATCCATAGTAATGATTTATTGGGTCCAAGCCAATGAAGACCTTAAAGACAACCAAAATGGCAAGCATAGCCTGAAGTGAGGCTTACAAGTGACATCCTCTGTGAGATGACCCCAAGAAATTACTGTTAACTGTGTTAGATTCATGGTTGCAATTATACAAGTAAATGCCCATAATTTTAGAGATGTACACTGAAGTACGTAGGATTGAAATGACAGATGTTTGAAATTTGCTTTAAAACACAACAGCAAGAAAAAATAAAATGGAACAAATTTAACAAAATCTTGATAATTACTGAATCTGAGGGATGAATATGGGAGTTCACTTTATTAGTCTTCCTGTGTGTGTTTTTAGAAGTGTTCATAATAAAAAAGAAAAGCAAGCCCCTCTACTAGTATGTCTCTGATCAAAGACCCTTTGGTGAAGTCATTCTTCCACTCAACTCCAATGTTCCAGAACAGAATTCTGGGAGAGAGACTGGCTACTTTCACACTTAGAGGCTGCACCCAACAGCACCCCATCAAGGCCTTCCATGAGCTCTATTTATTTGTGTGTGAGCTCACTTCTTACAGAAGACAGTAAGATTTTTGGAAGGCAAGGCTCATATCTGAATCCTCCTTTTCTACTAAGAATAGAGCTTTGTACATAGCAACTTTATAAAATGTATGTTGCCAAATTGGGGGGGGGGATCAGAGTGGGTAACAATGTGCAGACATATTCATGACTATGTGTAATTAGCCTCCTTTACTAATCTTAAATTCACCTCACAGCACAGCTTGATTCAGAGGTTGCAGGGATAGAAGAAAAGGGCTAGTCCATTCTACGAGAGCTGACTAGACAATATTTCTCATTTCTGTTGATGAGACATTTAAAATGAGGGAAAATAGTATAGAAATAAGCACTAGCTGTTATTTCCATGACCAAAATTGAGAAAATTCTCAAGAAATACCCTAAAAATGGGGTGCCTGGGTGGCTCAGTTGGTTAAGCAACTGCCTTCGGCTCAGGTCATAATCCTGGAGTCCCAGGAGGAGTCCTGAGTCTGGCTCCCTGCTCAGCAGGAAGTCTCCTCCCTCTGACCCTCCCCTGTCTCATGCTCTCTCTCTCATTCTCTTTCAAATAAATAAATCTTAAAAAAAAAAAAGAAAGAAAGAAATACCCTAAAAATTAATTTAACACAGATTTATTAAAAATCTCAAAAAAGGGGCGCCTGGGTGGCTCAGCGGATTAAAGCCTCTGCCTTCGGCTCAGGTCATGATCTCAGGGTCCTGGGATGGAGCCCCACACCGGGCTCCCTGCTCAGCGGGGAGCCTGGTTCCTCCTCTCTCTGCCTGCCTCTCTACCTACTTGTAATCTCTCTCTCTCTGTCAAATAAATAAATAAAATCTTAAAAAAAAAATCTCAATAAATTGGGGTGCCTGGGTGGTGCAGTAGGTTAAGCGTCCGACTCTTGGTTTTGGCTCAGGTCATGATCTCAAGGTCGTGAAATCATGCCAGGGTCAGTTCCGCACTTGGAGCCGAGTTCACTTGACCCTGTTCCTCTGCCCCTCCCCACTGCTCTCTTAAAAAGAAAAAAAATCTCAACAAATTACTTTGGTTTGACTGATGTATCTAGTCGGCGAATAACATTCAAAGGTCAAGACTTACTCATCTCTGGGACTTAAATAAAACTGACACTTGCTCACCAATAATAATCACATATTGCAACTCAGTATCAGATCAGACCAAACATAGACACAGGAAAACCTGGGTAAGAATACCTAAAAGGAGTAGCAGACGGTGCTGGTTCTCAAAGGGTAAAATGAAGGAAAGTTTTTATTTGATTCCGGGGCGGAGGGGCCAGAAGGGAGGGAAGCATACCATTAATTCCTATTAAATTGGATTTTTGTGGCTTTAATTAATCCACCAAAATAGTATTCATGAAGAACAAAAACAACACAGAATATTTTGCAAAAAAAAAAAGTTGGCTTCCTCAGTTTTGATTTCAGACTGCTATAAATTATTTTTTGTATGAATAATTAGGCAATCATCAATATTTATTGGATACCTACGATCACAGAAGAGAACAGAAGAATTGCTATTCCTAGATAACCTTACCATCAGAGGCAAAACAAAGATTAAATAAAGAAGATGAACTTGCACTCTTGAGTGGGTTCAGTTTATAGTCGACCAGTAGCATTAAAAGGAGACCATCAAACAGAACCAGACTCAGAGGTTTTAATTGTTTTTAAATAGATCAGTAGAACTTGCTGTAATGTTTCTAAACTTACCCAATGTTCTCATATTCTACTTTTACACAGGAAACCATTCCTAAATGATTTTTCTTCTTTTTGCTATCTCTAGACTTTGGTTTCATCTCCCCTGTCGTTACGTACTTTGTTTCAAATATAACCTAGTGCTCTATTGCTATAAATAGAACAATGCAAAAGGCGCATATGTGTGGAAGAAATAATAGAGATTTTAAAGGCATCCAGACGAGGCACATACAATGAAAATTTACCCAACCTAATCTCAAAATTTACCAGCCCAATACTTATTTCAAACCACTCATCACATAGTAGTGATATACTCATAATAAAACATTTCTTCATCATCGATTGTCTCATATTATTTAAACTCTGCTTGTTTATCAAGGTTCTATGACATTTCCACCCATAACAAGAAAAAGCCTGAAAATCCATTTCTGACAGGCTTGGGGGTTTTTTTGTTTTTTGTTTTTTGTTTTTTAAGTAGGCAATGCAGGGCTTGAACTCACAATCCTAAAATCAAGACCTGAGCTAAAATGAAGAGTCGGACAATCGACTGAGCCACCTAGACACCCCATCTAATGGTTCTTTTTCTTTTTTCTTTTTTAAGATGTTATTTTTTTTTTTGACAGAAAGAGAGGCACACACAGAAATAGGCAGAGTATAAAAAAGAAAAAAATAAATAAAAATAAAAATAAATTTAAAAAAATAAAAGAAGGGCGCCTGGGTGGCTCAGTGGGTTAAAGCCTCTGCGTTCGGCTCAGGACATGATCTCAGGGTCCTGGGATCGAGGCCCGCATCGGGCTCTCTGCTCAGCAGGGAGCCTGCTTCCTCCTCTCCCTGTCTCTCTGCCTGCCTCTCTGCCTACTTGTGATCTCTCTCTCTCTGTCAAATAAATAAATAAAATCTTTTAAAAATAAACAAACAAACAAACAAACAAACAAACAAACAAATAAATAAATGAAAGAAAAAGAAATAGGCAGAGTGGGAGAGAAAAACAGGCTCCCTGCTGAACAGAGAACCTGATGTGGGGCCAGGACCTGAGCCCAAGACACAGAGGTTTAACTGACTGAGCCACCCAGGCGCCCCCTGACAGTTCTAATTGTAGTTTACTTACTACTGTGGTAGAAACTCCTGCTAATCACTATTTCACTTTTTTAATTTTTTAAATTTTCTAAGAATAATAAAAACCTAAAATAGTCTTATCAACTTGTATCAATAAGCCCAAAACAAAGTATCAACTCATATCCAAAAAAGGGGGGGGCATCTAAAAAAAGGCACTAAATGAAAAAGATTAACAAGGAACTATCTGAAACCTTCAAAGTATCTACTGCTTTTTTTTTTTTTTTAAGATTTTACTTATTTATTTGACTGAGAGAGAGAAAGAAAGAGGAGCACACAAGCAGGGGTAGGGGCAGAGGGAGAAGGAGAAGCAGGCTCCCCCTGAGCAAGAAGCCGAAAGAGAGTCTCAATCCCAGGACCCTGGGATCATGACCTGAGCCGAAGGCAGATGCTTAACTGACTGAGCCACCCAGGCACCCTTGGACAGACTATTCTCAAATTGCTTTATGGCTGCCAATTTTCCTCCCATCACACCTTCTACCTGGTTATATAAAAATAAAGTAAATAGTAAATAGAAAATATTGTAAATAATAGAGGCTTAATGAACTAAGCCACCCAAGCACCCCTACTGCTTTTTTAATGAAAAATAATGATGATTTGGTAACAATAAAAATTACCAAAAACAAACATTCTAATCCTCTTAAATGTTTAACATCTCTTCTTACAACCGTCTTTTTTATTAATTTGGTCTTTAAGAAAAGCAAAACCACCAATACTTTTGGAAGGGGTTTCCATCTTAAGCATCCAAAACAAAAAAGCACTGACTTCAACTCAACTTTGGGTGCAATTTTAGTGTAAATCACAACGTAACACGTTTTTAACTTTTTTTAAGATTTTATTTATTTATTTGAGAGAGAGAGCATGAGTCAGGGGACTGGGAGAGAGAAAACCAGACTCCCTGCTGAGCAGGGAGCCCAGTGTGGGGCCCTGGGATCCCAGGACCCTGGGATCATGACCTGAGCCGAAGGCAGAGGTTTAACCCACTGAGCCACCCAGGCACCCCCATGATGTAACACTTATTAATAACATAAACAAAACCATATGTCATACTGTTCCTAGAGAATGTGATAATATATTAATAATGAACCATAAGGCAGAGCCAGTAGGATTAAAAACCAACTATTATTAAAACAAAGTTCAGTTGGTTGAGCATCCAGCTCTGGGTTTTGGCTCAGGTCATGATCTCACGGTGGTAGAACTGAGTCCGAATCAGAGTTTGTGCTCAGCGCAGAGTCAGTTTGGGATTATCTCTCCTCCCTCCCACTTGCGTGCATGCTCACTCTAGCTCTCTCTCTCAAATAAATAAATAAAATCTCTTTAAAATAAATAAATAAATTGGGGTGCCTGGGTGGCTCAGTTGGTCAAGCGTCTGACCCTTGGTTTCAATTCAGGTCATGATCTTAGGTTCTTGAAATCAAGCCCACATCGGACTCCATGCTAAGCAGAGTCTGATTCTTGCCCTCTCTCTCTGCCCCTCTCCATGCTCATCTGTGTGCTCTCTCTAAATACGACTAAATCTGGGCGCCTGGGTGGCTCAGTGGGTTAAAGCCTCTGCCTTCGGCTCAGGTCATGATCTCAGGGTCCTGGGATTGAAGCCCGCCTCAGGCTCTCTGCTCAGCAAGGAGCCTGCTTCCTCCTCTCTCTGCCTGCCTCTCTGCCTACTTGTAATCTCTGTCAAATAAATAAATAAAATCTTTTAAAAAAATGACTAAATCTTTAAATAAATAAATAAAACAAGTAATTTAATCAGAACTCACAGTATTTGTTTTGTAACTACAACACCAGAAACTCTGATTTCAACAGAGTGGTTGTATTAAAAAGAACTATCTAGGGCGTGTGGGTGGCTCAGGTTATGATCCTGGAGTCCCAGGATTAAGTCCCAAATTAGGCTCCCTGCTCAGCAGGGAATCTGCTTCTCCCTCTGACCCTCCCCCTTCTCATGCACTCTCTCTCTCTCTCTTTCTTTCTCTCTCATTCTCTCACTCAAATAAAGAAAGAAAATCTCTTTAAAAAAAAAAATAAGCTGGGCGCCTGAGCGGCTCAGTGGGTTAGCCTCTGCCTTCAGCTCAGGTCATGATCCCAGGGTCCTGGGATTGAGCCCCGCATCGGGCTCCCTGCTCAGCAGAGAGCCTGCTTCTCCCTCTCTCTCTGTCTGCCTCTCTGCCTACTTGTGATCTCTCCCTCTGTCAAATAAATAAATAAAACCTTTAAAAAAAAAGCTATCTATCTCCGATTGCATGCTTAGAGATACACTGTGCAAATTTATCTTTGAATTCCCCATGATCTAAACATGGGCACTCACAGACACTTGACTGTTTCAATGAGCAGTAGCTAGCCACCACCAACTACAAAATATTTTGCTATTCCACATACAGCTCTATGTATTTAAAGTCTAATCATGATTTACACTCTCATGAAGAATGTGCTTGCAAAAGCCCTTATCAAAATATTAGCATATCAAATCTAGCAACATACAAAAAGAATAATACATTATGATCAAGAGGGTTTACCCCAGGAATGCAAGTTTAGTTTAACATGCAAAATATCAGTCCAGGGCGCCTGGGTGGCTCAGTGGGTTAAAGCCGCTGCCTTCAGCTCAGGTCATGATCCCAGGGTCCTGGGATCGAGGCCCACATCGGGCTCTCTGCTCAGCAGGGAGCCTGCTTCCTCCTCTCTCCTCTCTCTCTGCCTGTCTCTCTGCCTACTTGTACTCTCTCTCTGTGTCAAATGAATAAATAAAATCTTTAAAAAAAAAAATATCACTCCATGTAATTCATCATATTAATAGAATAAACAATGATGCAGAAGATGCAGAAAAATTGACTAAATTCAATGTTCACTCTAATTAAAAACTCTCAGCCAACTAGGAACATAAGAATATTTCCCCAACTTACAAAGGGCATCCTTGAAAAACCTAGAGGTAACATCACAACAAACAGTGAAATATTGAGTGCTTTCACCCTTCAATCATGAAGAAAATGAAGCTGTCTACTCTCAACCACTTATACTCAACATTGTACCTGATATCCTAGCCAATCTAGTAAGGCAAGAAAAAGAAAAGGTGTATAGATTACAAAAGAAGAAGTAAAACTCTATTTGAATGTGACGTGATTGTTTACATAGAAAGTTCTAAGGAATCTACAAAAAAGCTATTAGAATAAATAAATTAGCAAGTTGCAGGATTTAAGGTCAATATACAAAATTCAGTTATATTTCCATATGCTAGAAGCAAATAATTGGGGAAAAAATTTTAAATGTCCACTTAAAACAGCATCAAAAAAAACCCCAAAATACTAGCAACAGAAGAACAAAATAACATATAAGACCCCCACACTAAACACTACAAAACACTGCTGAGAAAAATTAAAGATCTAAGAGAATGGAGAGAGATAGGATGTCCACGCATCAGAGATTCAATACTGTTAAGAAGTCAACTCTGCTCCAAACTGGTCTAAAGATTCAATTATAATCATAATTCCATCAAGCTTTCCTCTAGAAATTGATAAGCTGAGTCTAAAATTTATATAAAAATGCAAAGAACCTAGAATATCCAAAACAATCTTGGGGGGGGGAAACAAAACAATGAAATTGAAGACTTACACTAACTAGATGACTTCAAAACTTACCACAATACTACAGTAATGAAGTCAAGTGTGATACTGGCATAGGGACAAACAGATCATTGAAGGAGAACAGAAAAACCAGAAATCAGGGCACTTAGTTGGTTCAGTTGGTATAATAAATGACTCTTGATCTAGGGGTAGTAGGTTCGAACCCCACATTGGGTGTGGAGATTACCTAAAAATAAAATCTTTTAAAAAAGAAAAAAGAAAGGAAGAAAAAAAGAAATCCCAGAAATACACACACACTACATGGTATTTGATTTTTGACAAAAGTGCCAAAGAATCTAGTGGGGAAAAGGAAATCTTTGCAACAAAGGGTGCTAAAACAACTGGATATTCATAACAAAAAAATAAATAAATAAAGCTCAACCCCCCCATCTCATACACTTATTAATTCAAGATGGATCATAGAACTCAATGTAAAAACTTCCCAAATAAGATACAGAAGAATATCTTTACGACTTGAGGGCAACAAAGTTTTACTATAAAAGAAAAAAATGCAAAATTAGATTTCTAATTTTAAAACTAAATTTAAAACTTCTGCTCATCTAAAGACATTATTAAGAAAATGAATAGGAGGGGCACCTGGGTGGCTCAGTCGGTTAAGCCTCCAACTCTAAATTTCAGCACAGGTCATGATCTCAGGGTGATGAGATTGAGCCCTGTGTTGGGCTCTGTGCTTAGCACAGAGTCTGCTGGAGATTCTTTCCCCTTCCCCTCTCCCCCCCTCTGCTCTTCCCCCCGGCTCTCTCTCTCTTTCTCTCTCACGCTCTCCAATAAATAAAATCTTTTAAAAAAAGGGGGGGGTGACACACAAACAGATACTTTGTTAGAAAAATGTAAAGCAACTGGAACTCTCACACAAGGTTGATAATATTCTGGAAAAAGTTCTAGCAGTTTCTTATAAAACTAAAAATATATTTATGTATATTTATGATCCAGCAATTCCACTCCTAAATATTTACCCAAGAATTGAAAACAAATGTTCACAAAAAGATCTGTACATAAATGTTCACAGAAACTTATTCAAAACAGCCCAAAACTCAAAAAAGCCCAAATGTTTATCACCAGAAGAATGTAAAAACACAGAGTTATAGTCAGAACACAGAATGGTACTCAGCAATATAAAGGAACAAACTATTGATACAACAGCAATATGGATGAACCTTGAAAACATCAGGCTGAGTGAAAGATGCCTTAATCAAATGAGTACTTACTATATGAATCTATTTACATGCTTCATTTGTATGGAACAGGCAAGACTAATCTATGATAGAAACAAAATTCCAACAGTGGTTGCCTGGGTTTGAAGGAACATCTTCAGAAATCAAAGAACTTTCTGGGATGATGGTAATGGTCTAAGTCCTGATAGGACTTTAAGTTCTATAGGTATATACATTAGTCAAAACTCATTGAATGGTACCCTTCAGATTGTGCATTTCAGTTAGAACCCCACACTGCGTATAGAGATTACTTAAAAAAAGAAAAAAAAAAAAAAAGAGGGGCACCTAGGTGGCTGCCTTGGCTCAGGTCAGCCTAACCATCTGCCTTGGGCTCAGGTCATGATCTCAGGGTCCTAGGATCAATTCCTGCACCCTCCCTGCTCAGCAGGAGTCTGCTTCTCCCTCTCCTGTGCTCTCTTTCTCTCTCTCAAATAAATAAAATCTTTTTAAAAAAAGGAAAAAAAAAAAAAACCACCTAGAGGAAGATTGTGCATTTCAACATATGCAAAATTTACACTCTCTTAAATATATATATTTATATATATAGAACCCGTTTATATATATATAGAACCCAATTTGTTACACAAGCAGATGTATTCAGAAGTAAAACATAACTGACATCTCCAATATACTTTTAAAGATTTTATTTATTTATTTGACAGAGAGAGATGGGAGAGGGAAGAGGGAATACAAGCAGGGGGAGAGGGAGAAGCAGGCTTCTCACTAAGCTGGGAGCCCAATTCGAGGCTTGATCCCAGGACCCTGTGAACATGACTTGCGCCGAAGGCAGACGCTTAACAACTAAGCCACCCACGTGCCCCACCAACATACTTTGAAGCATAGCAAAAAATTAAGATGATTTAATGAATGGATAGAGGGATGGATAGAAGAATATGTATAACACAACAATGAATGACAATTATAGAATCTAGATGGTGTATATAAGGGTATTCAGCATATTAATCCAACTTTTCTGTACTTTTGAATATTTTCATAATACAATGTTGGGAATAAAATTTCAATTACAAATTACTACATGAATAGTGTACACTGGATCAATAACAACAGGTGCCAAGTGATTAAGTGATTACACTTAATGTGAGAAGCACTATGGTGGTGACTCACACATTATATATATAATCCCCATAGCAATCTTGTAAGGCAAGTATTATCCCCATTTTCCAGATAGGGAACTGATACACAAAAAGATTAAGAAACTTATTCCAGACTCAGACAGCTACTAAATAATAAAGGCAGGATTCTAAATCCAGATCTGATTCTATAAGGGCTGCTCTTTCTGTTACATCATACTGTCTTAACAGTGAATCCAAGGATTTGGCCCACTTAATTTTTTTATACTGCTCTGGAATTCAGTGTTTGTTTGTTTTTTCTAAGAGTTTATTTTTAAGTAACCTCTGTACCCAGTGTGGGGCTCAAACTCACAATCCCAAGATCAAGAGTTGCATGCTCTACCAACTGAGCCGGCCAGGAACTCCTGTGCTATTGACTAGTAGTAGAAATAAGTGGGTTATTAGCAAGGGCTTTGAAAATCAATGACACTGTCCTTCCATTGTAATGGGATAGGATATTACATGGAGGCTACTATTCTTATCTCCTTTCAACGATATTATGAATGTGTCTTATGATACTAGACATGAATGCCAAAACCATGACACAATTTTCTCAAATACAGTTCTTTACCTCATTTCTCGTTCTTCATGTTGAGCAATAAGGTTGCTATAAAAATTCTCCAGTGTCACTTTGGTCATGGTCACTCTTTCCTTTGTGTGATTACTCATGGAGGAGCAAGGTGTTGAGCCCGTCATTGCCATGGCTCCTAGAAACAAAGAAAGAAGAGTTATTAGTTTTGGAGTTAGAATCCACCAATTATGCACTCTCCTAACCTACTGGTAGGAAAGTAAATTGGTACAAGTTTTCTGGAGGACATACATATAATATACAACAAAAGCCAAATAATGCTTGGTGAAAATAAGTATATATTATGTCCTATCACCCAGAAATACCATCTCTAGGTATAAGGCCTAAAGAAATGGTCTCATAGACTCTTAAGAAATGCACAAACTTGTGCATTACAAGGGATGTGTCTTATGCCATCACTTGTTTTATAGTAAGTTCAAGCCAATTCAGTAAGGAAATAAAGAAAATGCTGTGGGTGCACATAAAGAAATAACATGCAGCAGTGAGAAGCAAATCTATCTGTACCTAAAAGTGACCTGAATACATCTTTAAAACAAATGTTATAATTTTTTTTATTTTTTTTTAAAGATTTTATTTATTCATTTGACACAGAGAGAGAGAGATCACAAGTAGGCAGAGAGGCAGGCAGAGAGAGAGGAGGAAGCAGGCTCCCTGCTGAGCAGAGAGCCCGATGTGGGCCTCGATCCCAGGACACTGGGATCATGACCTGAGCCAAAGGCAGCGGCTTTAACCCACTGAGCCACCCAGGCGCCCAAATGTTATAATTTTAAAAAGGAAGAGAACAAGATCGCAATACCATAAACATAAATTAAGAATGTATAATACAGACACAGTTTAATTCTTTGCCATCCAAGAATCTACCTTGGAGAAATCAAAGACCCATAAGGATTCATACACAGGGGGTTCAATGTAGCACTGTAATGACAAAACTTGAATATCCAACAGTAGAACTGATTAAATTATGAAAAGTCTTATAATTAAATAATGCACAACTGATATATGTTCAAGTGTTTAACATCAGGGGAAATGTTTCCAATCTAAGCAGAAACAGGTTACACAACAGTATACCATGATCTCAGTTTTATTTATGTGTTTACTACATGTGCACAGAATTATCTGAAATATGTATCAAAATGTTACTAATGGCATAACTTCAGGCAGTAAGAATGCAGTAGATCATCTTACTCTTGTTTGGGCTTTTCCACATTTTATGTATTTTCTTCAATGAGCATGTACTATTACTATTAAATTACCAATAATTTTTAAAGATTTTATTTTTAAGTAATCTCTCCACCCAATGTGGGGCTCGAACCTACAACCCCAAGATCAAGAGTTGCATGCTCTACTGACTGAGCCAGCCACGTGCCCCAAATTACCCATAATTTTTAAATTTATACCATTTCTATAGTTAAAAAAAAATCAGTAACTAAAATGCTCATCCACAGGCATATATGTACTTTGATATATCTTACGGTATTTGATAAATGCATGCTATTTGGATTTACAAATTAAAAAACTGTGATAAAAACAATGTTCCAAAGAAAAAAACCTGAATCATAATTTTAGTGATGGAAGGTATCTTAAAAACAAAAGACCCTAACTTCCTTGTTTTACATATGAGAAAACTAATACCAACAAGGTTTAAATAGCTTATAGAACATTTTTTTCCTAAATTTAAATCTAATTTTTGCCAGCCCCTACTGTCACACTTGGCCAGACCATTCAGCAATCTTGCTCCAGTATTGACAATGATCCTCAATATTTTATCCTTATCATGCCTTCCTCCAATAAGACCTGCCTCTAAGTGTGTCCTTTCATCCCAATATAAACCTGAGAAAAAAAATCAAGAGGGGCCAAGGGCCATTTTCAAAGATAGTACACTTTATGAAAGTTTCCTTAAGGTTCTCCCCTTAATACTTAGCAGCTTTTTAAACTGTCTCATAGATTAAGGCTATTAAGGAATGTGCAAACACTTATTATTACTAAGACAAAAGGCTTACCATTAAGCAATTATATTAAAAGATACTCAGGGGGAAATCATGTAAAATAATCCTTTCAGAGCAAAGAGATTCAAAATCAAGGCTCTCCTTCAAATATTTTTATTCATGAAGTGCCAAAATTATCAGTAATAACAAATTCAAGAAAGTGAACTCAGCTCTACATTACTATGTTATTTTGTTACAATGTTATTTTTTATGGGGAAGTTTCTGCTAATACCAAAGCAAACCCAAGTATTTTTAGGCTATCAGAATTGTTTAAAGACCTCTGGTTTATGAAGCTTGGGTGTGGTTCCTTATTTGTCAGCCTGTACCCCCTCCACCCACAATGAAAACCACATGCTCTCTAAGTCTGGTGAAGAAATACTCAAACCAGATTTAAAAACAAGTCTGAAGCAAGGTCGTGCTCTGTACTCCTCCCTTGTCTGAGTATTTCTAGAGACCTTTTTATATATACATATATGTGGTTACATTTTAACAACTGAAATTATTCAACATAAAAAATTCAACATAAAAAATGTTTTTATTCAACATAAAAAACACAGGAAAATTATACAACATAAAATTATTCAACTGAAGTATTTAAACTTTAGACAAACAGTGCCTTTCATATAATAGGTGGCTAATAAATGTAAGTTGAGCAAGTTAATGATTTTTTAGTTGTCAACAAAACTAAAGAACAAAATTAGATTTACATTGATAAGTATATAAATACTGAAGTGGAGAAACTTTTTAGTCATTTAAGTCACTGGCATGGCTTTCTAAGCATTTAAAAAGATCAACAGGAGATTAAGTGTACTCAAAGATGCTCATATAACAGACGAACAAATTTTCTAGCAGAATGATTTTCAACCTTCACATACAATCTCTAATGTAATGGCAAAGGTTGCACTATCCTTCCCCTTGACCTTTCTTCAAAACCTTCTCTTCCTTCCCTTCCTCCACTCATAAAAGGATTAGCCTATTCTAATAACCTTTCATCAAAAGATACAATTACTATTGCCCTATAGCAATTTATACTTTTACTGGGTCAACCAAGTACTTTTTATAAAACAGGGCTTTCCCTTACGCTTTTGATAATTCAAGCCTTCTTCATGCCCTTACCTACAGGGTCCCTGTAGGTCGGAGGCCCCTTCCCTACTTCTTTCATTCTCCACCTCTGCCAAATTAGGGAATAGGTAGGTAAAAAATTCTTTAAAATTTTTAAAATTTAAGAAAAGAATGTGATCTTCAAAAATTAGGGGTAGGTACTGCAAACATAAAGGTAGATCAAATGAAAACCATTGTTTTATTCAACCTAGATAGTTATCCTTGGTTGATTTTACAATGGTACTGTTATCTCTACAATTACCCCTTCCCTTGCCAATTCTTTATTTCCTTGTGACTGACAATCCAGTATCTTTCATTTGGGCAAGTGAACACAGATACAATTCCTTAAGAATCACGTACCTTAATTTCTCCTCCTGAACTGTAAGCCACGGGAAAATAAGCACCTGTCTTACACTACTTTTAATATCCTTCTCCCATCTCGTGCACAATGCTATGCACTTAGTAAGCACCATATAAAAGATTTACTGAGCGAGCACTCATCTTTCCTGACCACTACTAGGAGCTGAGACTATATGTATGATGGGGATAGAGCTCGGAGGTGAAGTGGTTTTCTATACAAAGTTGGAGGATAGAGCTCTGGGACTCTTATGAGTGGACCCTGTTATCATGGTGTTTATTTTACGTTTAGGGAATTGACATCTACTGCCTGGCTAATTCTAATTCAGAGCCAAGGTGAGTTGCAAGGGAGAGGAAGCACAAGGTTTACCTCACTTCAACCTTCCTCTGTACATTTCAAAAACAAGTTTCTCTTTGTGTCTTTTCGTCAAAGTGCAAACGGGGAAATCTGATCTACTACTGCTTCTGCACACTTTCGGACACAGACTTTCCTCTAAGTCCTTACCGACTTGACTTTTCCACTCTTTTCTTTAAAAAAAAAATCGTCACTCAATCTTCCTGTGATTTTAAGATTATCTGAAGCCCAGTACCCTAAGACTAACTAGGGGGGCAGACTCCAAGGAACCACACCCCAAGACAAGCTTTCCACATCTCCGCCTCACACAACAGCTCTTAGCTTCTCAGACCCCAGAAAAGAGACAAGAGGTGGTGACTGAGATCCCAGAGGAGACGTGAGCGGTTGCGGCGAGCAGACAAAGCTGGCAACATGGAAAAGAGAAGAGAGCCGGGCTCCCCGCCCCAACGGCACAAAAAGAAAGAACGGGGTGGGGAGCCTGAGACTGGGGAAAATGTGGCGAGGACCGACCAGGGAGCCTCTGAAAACCGGGAGAAGGGGGGGATGTCAGTAGGCTGAGGAGAGCGGCGAGGGCCGTCAGGACAGAGCTGGTAAGAGGGCGCCGGCGGGAAGGGAGAACCCCAAAAAGAGTCGGGCGGAGATGAGGGGGAGAGCCTGGGATGGACTCAAGACGGCGGCAGCAAGACACTCACCAGAGCCCCGGGGGAGGAAGAGCTGGGGGCTGCGGACAGCCGCAGACGCCGGCCGGGCCAGCGACCTCTCTCGACCGGCGAACAGGCGAAGCCCCAGCGGCTGCAGCCAGCCGACCACCGGGGAGGTGGGGACGCGTTAGGGTCTCTGAGGCAAGGGCCGGAGGGGCGGGTGCGGGTAATACAACAGGAAGCGCGCCAACTGCCGGAAAAGACGGCAGCACGAAGGGGCCAAGGCAGCCGAGTCCCCCGCCGCGTAGAGGGGCTGAGCGCGGCGGCCAAGGGCCAAGACTGCGCAAGCGTGACTTCCCAGCGACGCGGCGGGGATTTCAGGACTGCGCGTGCGCGGCCCGGCCGCACCCACTTCCCGCCTTACCTGAGCAGGAGAGGCCGTGTGGAGGGCAGAAGCGCAGGATGTGGAGCGGTTTCGGTGTGGGGGTAGGCTGGGCTCAGGGAAGGTGCCCATTGTTTTCTAGTTTCTTTGTGTGCTTTATTTGGAAATAATTACAGACTCACAGAAAGCTGCAAAATTAATACAAGGAAGTCCCGTGTGCCCATCACCCACCCAGCTTCCCTCATCGTCTTACATAACTATACTATATTATCCAAACCAGGAAATTGACATTGGCACAATACGACTAACTAGACCAATTGACTAGATTACAGACCTTACGCAGATTTATCCAGTTTGCCATGCGCTCATTTGTGCATCTGTGTGATTGCGTGCTCGCACTCATCTGCAGTTCTATTAAATTGTATCACTTGTATCGTCCTCATTCCTGATTTTTTATTATCGTAGCAATAAATCGGCTGGAGCCTTTGGTCCCGTCTTACTCGTCCTTCACTAACACACCTTACTTGGGACTTGGAGAGCTCTCATAACATCAGGCCATCAGAAGGGCATCCCAGTGTGCACAGAACCTGCGTTTCAAGGCCACGCAACTGGTTAGTCTGTACCACCCCCGGTAAAGAGGTCCCAAGCCTTTGGACGCTCATTCTTTACTTGAGAATGGATCACAGTGCTCTTGACCAGAAAGTGTCAGTCTCCTGGAAACAAAGATGAGTAAGATATGGTGGCTGCCTGCCTTCAGAAAGACCATGTAGGAAGCAAAATGTGCAAGTCATTCATTAAGGTGTTTTGTGCTAGTATGGTGCCTCACTCTTGAGTAACTGTAAGACTACAGACCTTGGTTTTACCCTTCAAGCTTGGGGTCCTGGGCTTTGTTTCCTTAATGGTCTTAAAAACATAGGCATTCGTTGACTGCTTTCATCTTCCTAGACTCAGTTTCCTTTTGTCTCACCTCACACAAAAACCACTTCACCCTTCATTCTCTCTACCAAAAGGTCCCTCTCCCCCAATGCCTTTTGTCAAAGTCCTACCTGCAAACATCTTGCACTGCGCTTTTCAGTTTAGAAACCCCATTCACTCATTTAATCTCAGTTCATCCTCAAAAGTGTTTGGCAGGTCACGTAGGATGAGTTTTTATACATAAAGTAACTAACACTCACAGAAGCAAAGTGACTTCCCTGAATTGTCACAACTAGTAAAGCAAGCAGCAAAGAGGGGAGTCCCATTTTCTGATTGCAAATCCAATGTTCTTTCTGCTTTCCCTGGCTGAAACTTTATTTTTTCCATGGAGCCTTCCCAGTTTCACAAGAAATATCTCATCCTCTATTCTCTATAGTCCTATATTAATTTATCTGTATCTTAACTCTAATAAACACTAAGGTTTTCCTCAAAATAGCTCAGCCAGAATATGCTGCTCTTCTCTTGTAGACTCCCTTGTGGCCATGAAGTAGGCACAAAACCTAAATGCCACTAGTCACTTAAACCCACCCCAGACTGTGAGTTGGAAGGAGAAGCGAGTGTGATCTGACCGTACACCCACAGGACCGGGCCTTATTTGCCTACCTCTACTCTGGTGTTGTTGGATCCTGTCTTTATTCTAAATACTGTTATGTTGTTCATCATGCATCTTTTGCATTAGTCTTTATTTTTTTAAAAACTGCATTAAAATATTTCGATTACCGAGTCTTTTGCCACCCTCCTAAATCTTATGTAGTAGGTGGACATACTTACGTAGACTCTCCAAGGGAAGTGTCTTGCTCACCTCACCCTACTGCAGACCCTGGAGAGATCACTCTGAATCCATTCTGGTCAGAGTGTAGCTGCTATATACAGCTTCTAGAGACCTTCATAGAAGTCTCGGACGGAATTGTGTCACATGGCCACCCTTCCTGGGAGAGCAAGTACTCAGCTTTTTTTATATTCTGTAATGGAGGCAGGCAAAAAAGAAAGGGAGTGAAAATGGCTATTGGGTGACCCCGCCAATAATGTCTGCCATGGATTATATATTACTTTGCTCTTCTCTTTTAATCTAACTTCCTAATCTAGATGGAGAATGGCTTTTCTTTTAAGTTAATTTTTTTTAGTAATCTCTACACCCAATGTGGGGCTTGAACTCAAAACCCCAAAATCAAAAGTCACACACTCCTCCAACTCTTATTATTAACTGTGGGTTAATGGGAACATGAAACAGAGTCAATCCCTTTATGTTTTCTATTCTGTATTATCTCTGTCCTCATAATTATAGCTACAATATAATTCACCTAGTCAAGATTCTCAGTTTGGTGGGGGGTTTTTTGTGTGTATGTGTCTTTTTTTACCATAAAGCTTGTGTTATTTTCATTAATCCTACTAATAACTTGCTTACTATCCAGGGCAAACTGGAGAATTTGGCAGTCCAGATGGGGGTCTCTTGAGAGACCCACAGGCAGTAGCATTGGCACAGAGTGCCCGGGTTCACAGTGTAGTTTGTCACTCACTTGAGTCCATCTTCCAGGTGGTTCTTCTTTATCCATATCGTGACTGGAGTGTCTCAAAGATGACGGGAGTGGGGAATCCTCCAAGTTCTTAGGAAATTTCATTCCACTTCTCCTGCTCGGTGGTGTCTTGGGTCAACAGGGTATTCCGGTCTCTGTTTTCTTCCGCTTGGCCTTATGGAAGCTAGGGATTTCCCCCATGCCCGGCTTGTCTGCCATTTTCTTAGGGCCATCCATGGAGTTCCTCCTTGAGCCCTGTGCCTGGTGTACCCACTCCTGTTGCTGCAGCAAGAGACCTCCATTTTGGGGTTGTTTCTTTTTTTAAGATTTTATTTTTAAGTAATCACTACACCCAAAGCGGGGGGCTTGAACTTACAACCCCCAGATCTAGAGTCATGTGCTCCACCAATTGAGACAACCAGGCACCCCAAGATTCTCCGTTTTATAACATAATCTTTAAAAACTGTTGGAAAACCAACAACCTTAGAGTATACTAAGTTCTTCTTCATCCCCATGGGACTTGAGTTATTTGGTCAGAATATTAGTACTTTTTTTCCTAAGATTATTTATTTATTTAAGAGAGAGGGAGAAAGAGAGAGAGAGCACAAGCAGGGAGAGTGGGAGAGGGAGAAGCAGACTCCCCCTGAGCAGGGAGCTAGGCACAGGGCTCGATCCCAGAACCCTGAGATGATGACCCAAGCAGAAGGCAGACACCTAACTGGCTGAGCCACCCAGGTGCCTCACACTTTTTTTTTTTTAAAGTAAGTTCTGTGTTCAAAGCTGGGGTTCAAACTTAAAACACTAAGATCAAGAGTTGCATGCTCTGCCAACTGAGCTAGCCAGGTGCTGCAAATATTAACACTTTGTCTTGCTTGCTCTTTTCCCCAGTTTCAGACCCACTAACCTTTTCCTTCTCTTTAAACATTGCCTCAGGGTGCCTGGGTGGCTCAGTCGGTTGAACAACTCTTGATTTCAGTTCAGGTCAGGATCTCAGGTCAGGATCTCAGGATCAGGAGATGAGTCCTGCCTCAGGCTCCACACTCAGTAGGGAATCTGCTTAAGATTCTCTCTCTCCTTTCCCCTTTGTCCCTCCGCACCCTGAGCCAGAGCAAGCCCACTCTCTCTCAGTCTCTAAAAAAAAATAATAAATCTTTAAAAAAAAAATAAAACAGAAGTTGCCCCAAATTGCTCTTTGTTCCAAGGAAATCACCTGTTTCTCATCCATCAGGCTGACCTGCGATTGCTTCCCTGGCCTAAGCTCATCCTCTTGTCGAAGACCACAGTCCTCCAAAGAACAGGCATCTTACCCACAGCAGTGTGTGTCTCACCCAGTGGGAGCAATGACATCAGTTGCCTCTGAATATTCCTTACACAAGAAGATAGAAACTCTTCTTGGTGCCTGCTAGCCCAGTGTTCCTCCAACTTTAACATGCACACAAATCCCCTAGGATTCGAATAAAATACAGATTCCTATTTAGAAGGTCTGGGCAGAGCTGAGATTCTGCATTTCAAACAAGCTCCCAGGTGATGCTAATACTGGTGGTCCATGTATCACATCTGGGGTAGCAAGGAATTTAAACATATACCCAAGAGAAAAATAAGAAGGGGAAAGTGGGGTACCTGGGTGGCTCAATTGGTTAAGCAACTGCCTTTGGCTCAGGTCATGATCCTGGAGCCTCGGGATCGAGTCCCACATCGGGCTCCCTGCTCAGTGGGGAGTCTGCTTCTCCCTCTGACTACCCCCTCTTGTGCTCTCTCTCTCAAATAAATAAATAAAATAAAAAGAAGAAGGGGAAAGTGCCTATGATCCAGTGGCCCTAGCTCCCTACCATGGCCAGACTAGAGTAAGGTAAGTGAGGCACCTAGGCTCAACATTGAAGAAGGCTCTCAAGTTCAGGTGAAGCAAATGCATTGCATGACCCTGAGAGTGAGCATCGCCTTATATTGTGCATACAAGGCATCTGTTTCCCTGTCCAGTCACTACCAAATCCCTCTAGAGTACTTTCTAGTACACATATAAACAAATGGGGAGGGCACCTGGGTGGCTCAGTGGGTTAAAGCCTGTGCCTCGGCTCAGGTCATGATCTCAGGGTCCTGGGATTGAGGCCCACATTGGGCTCCCTGCTCAGCAGGGAACCTGCTTCCTCCTCTTTCTCTCTGCCTGCCTCTCACCGTACTTGTGATCTGATCTCTCTGTGTCAAATAAATAAATAAAATCTTTAAAAAAATAATAAATAAATGGGGATCATACAGTGTATGATTATAGTGTATGTAATTATACCTATAATATTACACTATACTGTTATTTGTTCCTTTACTTCTATGTTGTGATATTGGAAAACTTCAAGCTCCAACAATTTCATTTCAAATTCATTTAATAATCCTGTTCTCTAAAATGTACATTGTTGCTTTCTCTGAATGGAAGAATTATGAATGTCTATTATTTTCTTCTTTTGACCTTTCTCTGCTTTCCAAATTTTCCATATTGTATCCATATAACTTTTAATTTATTTTTATCAAAGTAATACGCATGTAGACTTGAGGAAAAAAGAAAAGAGGTCTACAAGACTTATAAGGATAAACAGCAGCTCCTTGCCCCATCCACTCCTATCAGATTAACTGAGCAGAAGCAACTGCTTTCAGGCACCAGGGTGGCACAGTCGGTTGAGCATCCAGCTCTTGATTTAGGTTCAGGTTCCAATCTCAGGTCGGGCGCTGAGCTCAGCACAGAGTCTGTTCGAGATTCTCTCTCTCCCTCTCCCCTCCCCTCACTCCCTCCCTCTCTTTCTCTCAAATAAATAAATCTTAAAAAAAGAGAAAAGAAAAAAGCAGCTGTTTTCAACACATAGTTGTTCTTCTGCTCTTTACCTCCTTGCTTCTAAATAACATTGCTGTTTCTGAAATTTTCAGGCTTAGATATTTTTTAATTTCCTCAGTGAAGGTGAGGATTGAACTCAACACAACTTCCACCACTGCTGTTCTTCTTAAATCAATATTCAATGTTTACAACTGACCCTAACAAGGCAGAATAATTACTCTGCTTTTTTTGTACCACTTTTTGTTTTCCCTGAAGTTAACAATTGCCTCAGTTTTGGTTTTCTTCCCCCCTTGCACAGTTTTATTTTAAAATATCTATCACTGAGCTGCCTGGGTGGCTCAATCGCTTAAGCGTCGGACTCTTGATTTTGGCTCACGTCATGATTCTCAGGATCATGAGATCAAGCTCCACTCTGGGCATGGAACCTGCTTAAGATGCTGTTCCTCTGCCCCTTATCCCTCCCCCTTGTGCTCATTCTCTCTCTCAAAAAATAAAAAAATAATAAAATAAAATGTCCATCACTGATTTATCTGCAAGCTCTCTGTCAAAACTGGAAAACTTTTCTTGGATTATGGTCAAGCTTACAGTCTATCAGCTCCAGTTTTTTCTCTGGGGTCATCCTTCCCGGAGCTCTCTGTGTCAGTCAGCGTTCTGCAGGGTAACAGAAGGAATAGGATAGAAAGAGAGAGATTTGTTTTAAGGAACTGGCTCACATGATTGTGGGGGCTGGCAAGTCCTAAATCAGTAGGGCAGGCTGGCAGGCAGGAAACCCAGGCAAGGGCTGGTTGTTGCAGCCTTGAGTCTGAAATCCACAGGGTAGGCCGGCAGGCTGGAAACTCAGGATTTCTATGTTCTCATCTTAAGGCAGAATTGCTTTTTCCTTTGAACATCTCAGCCTTTGCCTATAAGGTCTTCATTTGATTGGATGAGACCCACATATCTTATAGAAGGTAATCTGTTTAATTTAAAGTCAGAGGATTATAAGTGTTACTCGTATCCAAAATATACTTTCACAGCAATATTTAGACTAGCATTTGACCAATTTGAACCTAGTCAAGTTAACCGGTGAAATTAACCATCCTCCTAAGTGATCTCTCTCTGACCATAGTTTTGTTTTCCCATTAGTGTTCCCCTCCCACTCAATTTCATAGCCTCTCCCCTTTAAATATCAACCGTAATATTAAAATATTGGGAGAATGAGTGGGTACCTCCTCCAGCCCCATTCAGCTGCCTTCTCATCTCCATTTCTTCCTAGAAGAGCAGAAGGGACAGTCCTGAGCTCACACAACATATACTCTGTGATAACTGCCAATAACCATGCATGGCTAAGAGAAAGAATTTATTTGCAGCTGCAATCCTTCAGGAAGCATTAGTAGAATTGACTGGGCCTGCCACAGCTGTCTTATCTTTTTTATCCCAATGCTTAGGTCTCAAACTTGAAAACCTCAAAGTAAAGAAAGCACTAAAGGCAACCATAGTTTTTCATATTGTTTCTTGGGTGCAGACTTACAAGCATGCCAATGCCCAGTACAATGATAGCTTTGATCATATGACTTTGCCTGCTTAGAGGTTTTTATTTTCTTCAAACTGCTTAACGATGGGGCCAAAATAATTGAGAAGTCTTAAGAAATACAGATTTTAAATTAATTTTTTTTCCAAATGACTGCACACCCGTGTGCCATGTGTGTCATGATGAGTCAATGTTTCTTTGGGAATCGAGGAGGAAAAATCTCAAAAACAAATGAAGGATGCAAAGCACGGCAGGTTCAGTAACCAAACGATGCATAAACTTTTCCCACCTACCCGTTTGGTAGTGAAAATATCAGGACGGAAGAAATTATACAACCCTTATGGAGCAAGGAAAGAAAAAGAATAATAATTGTTGAACAAAAAGAGGGATGAAAACAAGTTCCCCAAAGAAAAAAATACACTTGCTCTTAGCCAAAATGCTGAGAAGCAATCCCCAAAGCAAAAATAAATCAAAACCAGAAGTGAAAGGGATAAGATGTCACTGACCTCATTATGCTTAGATGGAAACCTTCCTGCAAAACAAGGGAGTTCCTTAGGTTCCCACTGCTGAAAGGTTTTCCTTTAATTGGTGGGGTGGGGAGCTGTGAGAGTCAAAACTGTCAGGCTTTCTTAGGAATGTACTAAATCTTCCCATATTCGTAGAGGTCCCAGAACTGTCTTAACTGCCAACTGATAGTTGGTGTCATACGTTCCCTAAAAATGGAGGCATGTGAATCCCATTTGTTCCATAATAGAACACACCAAAATGTTCTATATCCATAAATTTGAAACATGCTGGGTTAAGTATAATTATGCAAGTTTCTTTATGGCAGGCCTTCTCAGGACCTTTAATAGCATTGTCACTCTTCATTGAGAACGTTTAATATTCAAGATTCCATAGATGTATTTGAGATGTTTCATAGAGCACTAGTTAACATTTCCCTAAACTAGTGCTCTGAGGAACACAGAACTAGATAGTTACCACCAGGGGTGTGTGTGTGTGTGTGTGTGTGTGTGTGTGTGTGTGTGTGTGTGTGTGTGTGTGTGTGGTTATAGGAGAAAGGGGCCAAGATCATCTGTTAGTTCTTATGTAGCTTCTGATCAAAGGGGCAAAAGGAGACCCAACAGCCTGTTACCACCTCCTGGCTTTGAAATATGATCTCATAAATTCCCCTTTAGTTCTAAATTGCTAACAACTGTTTTAGAATCCAACATCCAAGCTAAAAGGGAACCTAGAGATCACTTTAATTCTTCCAGGGGCACCTGGGTGGCTCAGTGGGTTAAAGCCCCTGCCTTTGGCTCAGGTCATGATCTCAGGGTCCCGGGATAGAGCCCCACATCGGGCTCCCTGCTCAGCGGGGAGCCTGCTTCCTCCTCTCTCTGCCTGCTTCTAACCCCTCTCTCTGTCTGTCAAATAAATAAATAAAATCTTTAAAAAACAAACAAACTAATTCTTCCATTTTACAGATGTGAAACAGGCCCATGGACAAGAATTAAGTTGCCCAAAGTCACATTAAATTGCAAAGTTCAGTTAGAGCCAGGTTTCCTGACTTCTGTCCACTGATCTTTCTCCTGCTCTCTCGTGCCTCTTCATATGACTGAATCCACAGACTAGCAATGGGCTATCATTGCACAATTCTGACAAATCTGCCTATTATCAAAAACGAGATCTAAGCCAGCTGCTGGCCCATACAATTGATCTCTAACAAATCTCAATGTGATAAAATAATTCAGACAGTCACAGTCATTGGCATTTAAAGAAACAGGATTTGATCTGTGGTTTCAACACCAGATTCTTCATTTATCTCTGAGGCCATGAGCTTCATGTCTTCCTTGAAAACTAAATTTTAAGTCATGTAGATGTCTTGGCCCATCTCTCCTTATAAAGTTTTATTTTTTTTAAAGATTTTATTTATTTATTTGACAGAGAAAGAGCTCAAGCAGAGGGAGAGGCAAAGGGAGAGGGAGAACAGACTCCCAGCTGAGCAGGGAGCTGGATGTGGGGCTCCATCCCAGGACCCCTGAATCATGACCTGAGCCGAAGACAGATGCCTAAACAACTTAGCCACCCTGGCACCCCTACTGCTTATAAAGTTTTAAAATGGGGTTTGGAGGGCGCCTGGGTGGCTCAGTGGGTTAAAGCCTCTGCCTTCGGCTCAGGTCATGATCTCAGGCTCCTGGGATCGAGGCCCGCATTGGGCTCTCTGCTTAGTAGGGAGCCTGCTTCCTCCTCTCTCTGCCTGCCTCTCTGCCTACTTGAAATCTCTCTCTGTCAAATAAATAAATAAATAAATAAATCTTTAAAAAAGGGGGGGGGGTTGGAGTATGGAGCCCAACGTGGGACTCGAACTCACCACCCTGAGATCAAGAACTGAGCTGAAATCAAGAGTCAGATACTCAATAGCTGAGCCACCCAGGTGCCCCAAGAGTTCTTTTTTTTTTTTTTTAAGTTTGATCATGTATGTATGTATTTATTTTCAGTAATCTCTACACCCAATGTGGGGCAACCCTGACATCAAGAGTCACATGCTGGGGCACCTGGGTGGCTCAGTGGGTTAAAGCCTCTGCCTTCGGCTCAGGTCAGGATCTCAGTGTCCTGGGATCAAGCCCCAAATCAGGCTCCCTGCTCGGTGGGGAGCCTGCTTCCTCCTCTCTCTCTCTGCCTGCCTCTCTGCCTAATTGTGATCTCTCGCTCTCTCGCTCTCTCTCTGTCAAATAAATAAATAAATAAATAATCTTTAAAAAAAAAAGGATATTGTACCAACTCTCTCCACCCACCCTCTGACATTCTCACATGCTGGCCATGCCTTACGCCCCCTGCTACTCACTCTGCCCCTCTTGACAATATTTGGCCTTTTGGAAAGTCACACTTGCATGGCTGGTTTCGTCAGTTGACCTCAAATTTAGAACACTTAGGGTGTGGTTTATAGACTCTGGTGTTTCATGCTTTAAGAAAATCCAGGACACAAATGTCAACATTTCCAAAGCAAATGAGGGAGTGGCCGTTTGTCTTACAAATGAACCTTGCAAAATGAGTCACCAAAGGCATCTTTTATGTATTTACATATATTTTATTCATTAAATAAATAATACTTATACTTGGTACAAAATACAAAAGAATGCACAATGAAAATGCCCCACCTTCGTCCTCTGTCACCAAGCTCTCCTCCCCGTGGGTCACCTCTGTTGTCCTTTTCTTGGGTATCTTTCCATAGTTTTTGCATATGCAAAACAACATTCTGAACACACTGTTTTGTACCTTGTACTTTTTCACTGAAGGAAAACATCGTGGATATCCTTTCATATCAGGACAAATAAAACTGCCTCATTTTTTAAGGGTTATTCTAATGTTCCAGTGACCGATACGCCAAAATGAATTCATTTAAAGAGGTCCTTTTCAATAATGAACTCTGTCATTCCACTGACAATCTGATTTCATCCCTGAAGTCCTATTTGTAGCTGCACTGGATTGTAGGAACAGAATTCTCTCAGGGTGCTCCCTTTGGTGCAGGAAACACATTCAAAGCAGACATTAAGACCTATGGGCCATCTTGGGCCACACAGAAACTCACAAGTGTTTTCACCTCCTAACTCCTAAGGTTGAAGCTCAGATTGCTTCAAGACCCTCAAAGCTTAATCTTCCTAATTTTTAGAATAAGATTTTCCCGGGGCACCTGGGTGGCTCAGTCAGTTAAGCGTCTGCCTTCCACTCAGGTCATGATCCCAGGGTCCTGGGATTGAGCCCCGCGTCGGGCTCCCTGCTCAGTGGGGAGTCCACTTCTCCATCTCCCCCTGCTCCTTCGTGCTCTCTCTCTCTCTCTTAAATATATAAAACCTTAAAAAAAAAGAATAAGATTTTCTCTCTACCAATTTTTAGAATAAACTTATTTCCTTCTTTCCCTCTCTCTCCTCAACTATTTCTTGCTACCCCTTCCTCATTACTGAAATCTGAACAATCTAATGTAGCTTTTTTTTTTCTTTTTAAGCACCTAGCTTTTGAAACCTGCCTCATTCTCCAAAGCTCTGACTAACCCTCCTAAAGACCACTGGCTGCTGTTACCCTGGGTGGTTCCCAGCTCTGCCCTCACAATAATAAAGCTCCTCTACCATCATACTCACTATAAGAATAAGAAAAACCTTGATCAGAGGCAGAGGATGATGATAATAGCCCCCTTCCAGCCCTCAATGTAGCCAGGGGGACCCAGGCAGGCTTAGGAGCCTCATCACCCATTCACCACAGGAGATATACGAATATTATTGTTTTTCTTTTCAAGGTTTTTATTTATTTAGGGGTGCCTGTGTGGCCCAGTCGGTTAAGCATCTGACTCCTGGTTTCAGTTCAGGTTGTGATCTTGGGGTCATGGGATCGAGCCCTGGTTGGGCTCTGTGTTCAGTGCAGAGTCCGCTTGGGATTCTCTTCCCCTCTCCTCTGCCCCTCCTCCTGCACTGTCTAAATAAATTTAAAAATTTTTTAAAGATTTATTTATTTGAAAGAGAAGAAGAGAGTATGGGGCGGGGGGAAGAGGGAGGAGAAGCTGACTCCCTGGTGAACGCAGAGCCCAACCTGCGGGGCACGGGGAGTGATCCCAGGACCCCAAGACCATGACCCAAGCCAAAGCCAAAGACAGACGCTTAATCAAGTGAGCCGCTCAGGTGCCCCAAATGTTATTGTTTTATTAATGTGTGACCATGAGAATGGTTGAAGAGTACTGATGAGCATGAGAGAAAACACTGTCCTTAGCACAGTTTGGCACACAGTGTGTTCTGGTGAATATGATTGATTGGTTATTTGGTTGAACAATATAATCAGGCACTAGGAATTCAATAAAGAGTGGCATTCTGATAACTATATCTCTTCTCAATTTTTTTGTGTGCCCCAACCCAAAGAAAGAAGACATGACACCCACAGATATTTTATAATCCTAATCCTAGTTGACCTCTTATTTCACTTGCTTAAAATACTCACTTCCCTTAGTTCTGTGATATGACATTCTTTTGCTTTGCTTCCTACCTCTACATCTCTTCTGCTCATTCTTCTTCCTCTACTGGGCCTTCAGATGTTGAAGTTTTTACAACTTTGGCTCTTTTTCCTCTTTTCTCTCCCTGAGCCATGTCAATGACTCTTGGGCATACTCTGTTCTGATGAACTCCAAATTGATGTTTTCAGCCCATATCCTTTCTCTAAGCTCCAGACCCATGAATCCGACTGCCTCTCTGTCAGCCCTTCTTGAATTGACTCAGATGAAGCATCTGCCACCTAGAGGAATGAGAACTCAAAATAGGAATCAAAGCACTGAAATAGAAGGGTTTTTGTAGCATCTAGAGTTTGTACCCTACCAGCTATTTCACATCTTTTCCACCTTCTGCAATGCTTTAATTTTTCCAACCTTCCCACCAGCAACCCATTCCAATGAGTGGATCCTATCAGTTCCCACTTCCCAGAGACCCTTAGGCAACTCCCTCACCTTCTGCCACCATATCTACAGATAACTGCATTCTCAGCTTTTTCTCCTCCTACTTACGCCAGTTTCCTACGGGGGCTTTGGTTCGGGTCACTTCTAGTTCCTCGGGGGTCCTTTGCTACTGAGTGTCCCCCTCCTCTATCCTTGCTCTCTTACCCACACTTGTTGCTGCTTCCTAGTTATGTTTATGCATATTCAAAGGCTCCCCGACCTAAAAGCCTCTTCCTATGACCCCATATCTGGCTCCCACCTACTGCCCTTTACCATTCCTTTCACAGCCAAATTTCATGAAAGAGTTGTCTCTGTTTACCATCTTTAGTTCACAACTCCCACCTCTCAGCCTCCTGCAATTTTGCTTTCCCCTCCTCTCCTTCTAGCCCCGCCATCTGCCGAGACTATCCCTGACAATGTCAACACCAACATCTTCTGCATTCTTTAAATCCAGCGGTCTTCACATTGCCTGATCTCTCTGCAGGGTTCACCACTACCAACCAGTCCCTTCTCCTTGTTTCATTGCGCTTTTCCTTTTGAGAAGATTTCACAAATGGTTCTGGGTGGCTTACCAGGTCCATGCCAGCCCAGGGACTATATTTGTTTCCTGCCTTCCCAAACACCTCGTTATCTCTAACTCACCCTTCAGGTTTCAGCTCAAGGAACCCTCCCCTTTTCCCCCAGACCTGTCTGCACGGTTTCCTGTGTTTTGCCTGAGTAGCAATTATCACAGATTGCAGATAGATATGTTAGGGTCCTTCTACACCCCCAGCTTTACCACGGAGTCATATCTAATATCCAGGACTGCTATGGTGGCAAGACACAGGGGAGGGGACCTTTGTGCTCCTGCAAATCACCCGTTGTGCTATCCAGCTGAAATGTACCAAGAGCTCGCAGTCCTCGTGAAAACTAGTTTAAAAGGATCGGAATGCCCTCCTTCATGCTCCTCACACATTGAAATTGTTTCTCCTATGTTCTTCCAGACTTTGTTCAACGTGATCATTGGAAACGATTAAAGCAGTCATCCCTGAGTGTGGCCTGATGGTGGCCACACAGCCTCTTTGTGTGAAATTTCGCCTCACAACAACCACTGAAGCCACCAAAACAGTTACTGGGTCATTCCCCTCATCCCTGTCCCTACCTCCCACCCCAGAAATCCTGGTCCAGTTGTGGGGAACACAGCACTAGACCTGGAATATACAAGCTTCTGAGTTTTCCACTCACCATCTCCTCAGTCAGGGGACCCTGATCTCACCCAGAGGTCGAGTAGACTCTTCCAAACCTTAACTGTTGTCTTTTCAAAAGTCTTTTCTGTTACCCACAGGATCCTCCAAAGCCCCAAGAAAAGACTCCTCTTTCAGATGGGTCCACCCTGCTCTGAATTGAGACAACAAAGATTTAGTTCACAAAATGGGCAAAAAGGCCATGGAGAAAAGAAAATCCTGGGGACAAAAACCATCAGTTGATATTCCAAAGGAGTGTCCTGACACTGTACGGTGGGTATTGAGAATCTAGAGAAATACCAGTTGGAGATAATAGATAAATCCAGAACTGCCTGGTGTCTTTAGCCAATAAACAGATACGGCAAAAGAAAAAAAAAATTGTTTTTCTAGAGAGTAAAAAAAAGAAGGGCCATTTCATCTTTAGCATTACACTGAGAAATTTCTGGAGGAAAATGTGAAGATTTTGTGACTGTTGAATTGCAGAAGGTATGAGTCATTTGTAAATATTAAGGAAACTAAAACATGTACTTGTGCCTAAATGTACCTAGCAAGAAAGTTAATAATCACCCACATATCTCCCCTTACTTATCTAATAATCTAATTATCTCCTACCATCTCTTGACCTTTCTCTTCCCACATATCCCCATTTACTGTGTATTATCTAAATGAAACAGCACGATCACCCCAAACAAAAAACCCACAGATAATCAAGAAAAGCCACGTTTGAGAAAGAGTCCCATTATATTTTCATGTAACTCTGTATTAACACAGTTCTCTCTCTCTTTTTTTTTTTTTTTAGACTCTCAATCCCTGGAAGGAGAATGTAAGATGCAAGTCGAAGGCAATGTGACCTCATGCTTTCCTTCAAATACTGCTGATTCTCCACAGGGCAGGAAGCCAACTCTAGAAGCCTCTTGCTTTGTGATAATCCTTCAGGACACAGCTGAACAATAAGCACAAAGTGTCTGCTTGCAGGTGGTAAAACCTGACACAGGGGCACCTGGGTGGCTCAGTGGGTTAAGCCTCTGCCTTCGGCTCAGGTCATGATCTCAGGGTCCTGGGATCGAGTCCCACATCGGGCTTTTTGCTCTGCAAGGAGGCTGTTTCCCCCTCTCCCTCTGCTTGCCTCTCTGTCTACTTGTGATCTCTCTCTCTCTCTCTCTCTCTGTCAGATAAATAAATAAATAAATAAACCTGACACAGACCGCAATGGAGTCTCTCCAGCTGCCTTCTCTCTCAACATCAAAATGCACCTTGAGATCTGGCTCTTTTCCGCTGATAGAGAAAGTCTTAAAATGGTTAAATACCTTTTTTTCTTGTTGACATCCACACAGTGGAAATCTGGCCTTTGGGGGCCCCTGCAGATGAATTTCTCCCATGATACTCTATCTGCATTTGTTTTTAGATGCTCTGTTTTCTCATTCTTACTTAGACTTCTCTTTGGAGAAACCAGAATAATTGGACTCCTGGGAGAATTAAGTTGCAGAGCCGAGGCTTAAACGAGCTGACAAACTAATTTTCTCTACATCATGTTTTTAATTTCAAAACCCTGGTTAGAAACTGGCTTCTAGTTGAAGTATTCTGTTTTTTTCATCATCATCATCATTATATATATATATTTTTAAGATTTTATTTATTTATTTAACAGAGAGAGAGAACGAGAGAGGGAACACAAGCAGGGGGAACAAGAGAAGGAGAAGCAGGCTTCCCGCGGAGCAGGGAAGCCAATTCGGGGCTCGATCCCAGGACCCTAGGATCATGACCTGAGCCGAAGGCAGACACTTAACCAACTGAGCCACTCAGGTGCCCCATCATTATTATATTATTGTTAATGCCACTTATTGCATACCTACTTAATAAACATTGTGCTAGGCCCTCCAACTGATCCACTGACATCCATAGAAGCAAGCATTGTTAACCCTATATCAGAGCTCTGAACACAAAAGAAAGGGCCAGTGAGGGGTAGACAGAGGCAAATTAAGCAGGAAGCTAATGAAACTAAGGAAACTGAAGATATCCTCTCTTCCATGGGCCTCTTTCCAGACCCTGCCTCTAATTCTGTATCCATAAGCTTTATTCTTCTCCTTAAAAAGAGCTTTCAATATTGTATAACCTTCAGTCCCCACCAAATCTGGATCTGTCCCTGCTGCTGAGCCAGTGTTTGAACCCAGAATTACCAGACTTTGAAGTCTATGCTCTTCACAGGAGCTCTTATTCATCATGAAATTCAAAAGTCGGAAAAGAGGCTCCCTAAATTTGCATCACCTTGAATATGCCAATACACTGAACAGAGCACTCTGTTCAAATGCTAAATGAATCACTTGTTCGGAGAATCAGGGACATGTATCAGCAGAAACACATTTCCCACTATGTGTCTGGTGGGATGAGAGGCACGCGAGACAGTGGGTCGAAGCACAGGCTTTGGGGCTGACTCCCTGCAATAGAATTCTGGTTCTGCCACTTCATCCTTGGCTGTGTGTGCTTAGGCAAGTTACTCAACCTCTCTGCGTCAGAATTTCCTCTTCTGAAAAATAGGTACAAAAATAATTCCTTCCGCAGAGGAATTTATACATGTGTACGTTTAGTAAATGAGTTAAAAAGGTTTTTTTAAACTGCGAGTCAAGACCCATTAGTGCATGATGAAATCAATTTAATAAGTGAATTAGCATTTTTCTTTAATGAAGTAAAATCAGAATACGTTTTAAGATATCAGAACAGATTACACACAGGGTAGGTAATTGTTTTCTGAAAGCTTTTGTTTCCATTTTATATAGTCTGAAAGTATATATGTATGAGTTCGCTACATTGCTCTGTAAAATGTTTTTGTGAGTCACCATCCAAAAGGTTTGAAAACCCCTCCTCAATGAACACAGGCAAATCAATTAGAAGTATATGGAGCACCATGTGAATACTCGGGACATGTAAGTTATCATAGTGGTAGATCCAGGAAAGTAGCCAGAGGTGTGTTTAATGTAGCCCTAATGCTTTATCTATATTACCTGTTGTCTCATATAATCCTATTATACCTTTAAAAACAATGTTTTGTCAATATAAAATTCTGCATGTGCAAGGTAGAAAATTAGAAAATTCAAGTAGGCAAAAACAAGAGATTACCATCATCCCATTACCAGAGATTACCACTGTTAATATTTTAGTGAATATCAATCTGTATCTTTTCCTATACCCACAGTTTTTATTTATTTATTTATTTATTTTGTTAAAGACTTTATTTATTTATTTGACACAGAGAGGGAGATCACAAGTAGGCAGAGGGGCAGGCAGAGAGGAGGAAGCAGGCTCCCTACCGAGCAGGGAGCCTGATACGGGCCTCAATCCCAGGACCCTGGGATCATGACCTGAGCCGAAGGCAGAGGCTTTAATCCACTGAGCCACCCAGGCGCCCCATAGAGCTTACTTTAAAAAAAAAAAAAAGTTGTATCTAAAGGTGTGAAAGATTCAATTTAAACATTTTGGGTAGACTACAGTTTAAGTAGTGCTATGTATTCATATCACATCATCAGAAGACCCCTAATATCTAGACCCACTACTGATGCTAAAATTCACCAGTCTCAGGGGAATGACAGTTCAGTTCTCCCACAATATGATTCTATCTACTCCACCTCCAATTTGAGACTAAAAAGGAATCAATATGGTATTAACTGACATTATACGTTCAGTTCTCTATCAACCATTTTTTTTTAGATTTTATTTATTTATTTAGAAAGAGAGTGGGAGAGAACACAAGCAGGAGGAGCAAGAGCAGAGAGAGAGGGAGAAGCAGGCTCCCGGTTGACCAGGGAACCCAACTGCTCAAGACCTGAGAAGGAAGACGCTTAACTGACTGAGCCAATCAGGCACCCCTCTCTTCCACTTTTAAGGAAATTTTTGATTATATATAGCCTGCCCAGATAATCCAAGATAATCTTCCTATGTTAAGGTCATGTGATTGGTAAATTTAGTTCCATCTCCTACCTTAATTCCATTTTGCCATGTAACATACACATTCATAGGTTCTAGGGATTAGGATGAGGACATCTTTGGGGGACCATTATTCTGCCTACCACAACGTGCTCCATGATCCCCAAAGATTTATGTCCATCTGATATGCCAAATATATTTACCCATTCCAAGATCTCCAAAATCTCAACCCAGTAGAGCATGAACTCAAAGTCTAAAATCTCATCATTGAAATCACCTAAATTAGATATGGGTGAGACTCTGGATATAGACCATCCCACGGTAAAATTCCTCTCCATCTGTGGACCTATACAACTAGAAAGTTTTCTGCGAGGTGCCTGGGTGGCTCAGTCGTTAAGCGTCTGCCTTCGGCTCAGGTCATGATCCCAGGATCCTGGAATCGAGCCCCGCATAGGGCTCCCTGCTCTATGGGAAAGCCTGCTTCTCCCTCTCCCACTCCCCCAGCTTGTGTTCTCTCTCTTGCTATATCTCTCTCTGTCAAATAAATAAAATCTTAAAAAAAAAAAAAGAAAGTCTTCTGCTTCCAAAAGACAATGGTGGGACTGGCATAGGACAGCACTTACAGACATTCCTACTTTAGAAGGAAAAAAGGAATCACTGGTCCTGAGAAATTCCAAAATTCAGTCAGGTAAACTCCCATCAGGTTTCAAGGCTTTGGGAATAATCCTCTACGACCCTTAGCTCTGTTTTCTGGGTTTGAGACTTCATCCTGAGTCATCCCCCCTTTTTCATGAAAGGATCATGTTCAAAGCTGAATGATTTTATCAGCCTCTTTCCTGTCTATTGAATTTTGGGGGTCCGGCAGCCTTCTTTCATTTTATCTTCTCTGTCCCTTTCAGTCCCAGCTGTTCCACTGAGTATAAACTTCTAAGAACCCTTGGGTAGGGAGCCTGGGTGGCTCAGTGGGTTAAAGCCTCTGCTTTCGGCTCAGGTCATGATCTCAGCGTCCTGGGATCGAGGCCCGCATCAGGCTCTCTGCTCAGCAGGGAGCCTGCTTCCTCTTCTCCCTATTTCTCTGCCTGCCTCTCTGCCTACTTGTAATCTCTCTCTGTGTGTCAAATAAATAAATAAAATCTTTAAAAAAAAAAAAAAAGAACCCTTGGGTCTCCTGTGAATGGCGTGGGGATTCACTCTAGTAGGCAAGACATCTTTCCACTTATCTTTTCTAGATAAACCTATCCCGATTTTGTTTTCTTTTATTGAGATAGCTGAGGGGATCTATGAGTCATACCCTTAATCTCATCAAAGAGCTTTTTGGGGCTGCTGCAAAGAAATCCACTGCAAACATTCATGTATAAGTCTTTGTGGGGACAAACGCTTCCATTTCTCTTGGGTAAATACTTAGGAGTGGAATGGCTGAGTCATGTGATGGCTATTTGTTTAACTTTTTAAAAAAATTGCCAAACTGTTTTCTGAAGTGTTGGGTCCTTTTTACATTCCCTACCCACCTCCCCCCCCCAAAATTGCATGAGAGTTCTAATTTCTCCATATCCTTGCTAACGTTTAGTATGGTCAGGGTTCTTAGTTTCAACACCAGTTGACAATCCTTGCTTGCATTAATTTTATTAGAGCTTGCAAAATGCTGATTTTATATTTCTTTTTTTTTTAAAGATTTTATTTATTTGAGAGAGAGAGAGAATGAATTGGGGGTGGGGAGTGAAGAAGAAAGAGTAGACTCTCAAAGGAGCCAGAGAAGTGGGGAGCCCAGGGAGCCCAAATGGGGGCTGGGTCCCAGGACCCTGGTATCATGACCTGAGTTGAAGGCAGACGCTTAACTGACTGAGCCACTCAGGCACCACTGGTTTTTTATTTCTTTTTTATTTTTATTTTTTAAGATTGTATTTGAGAGACAGAGTACATGCCCATGAGCAGGGGGGAGGGGCAAAGGGAGAGGGAGAAGCAGGCTCCCCAAGGAGCAGGGAGCCCCATGCAGGATTCCATCCCTGGATGACCTGAGCCAAAGGCAGACGCTTAACCAACTGAGCCACCCAGGCACCACTGGTTTGTTATTACTAACATTACTTCTACATTGATTAACTGGTATTCTTAGAAAATAGAGTGTTCTGTCATCACCGAGGTTACATAGTTATCCTAAATATAGTTCCCGCTAGAATGAAGCTTATATCTTTAAGCTTTCCCTTTAGTTGCCAATTTTCAAAACAAAGAGTTGTTTTAATCCTCACATGCCTGTTTTGATTAGGGTCAGTCATTCTTCTTTTCCTAACATGTAAAACAAGAGATATGATAGTGAGACCCAAAAGAGCTTGAGGCTGCAACGTTGCTCGAGGTCTCAGTCTTAGCCGACAGTCAAGAATTCTGATACGAGTTTGCTTCTAGAATTAAAGGTCTAGGTTGCTAAGGTACTTCAAAGACTTGTCACAGTATGCCTGTACTGGGTTCCTGCTTCCTAGCAACATGGTCAGAGTCTATTGAGAAGCATTTCATCATCTCCCCGCCATTAACTCCCTCATTGGCAGCAGGGTCATTACCAAGTGTCTCACAGGCTGTTATGTTGCTCTTCCCAGCACCTGCTGGTGTGTCACAGAAGCTGAACACTGTGGCCCAACAGGCCTGAAATACATTCCTTTGCCATTAAAGCCCCCTTCATTGACTTCTGTCTGAGCAGATGGCTTTTCTTTCAGAAATTAGAATTAATTAGGTGTGACCTCCTGGGCTGTTTTCCAAGCAAGGATGAGGCAGAAAGTAGCGAGAAGCAAAAAAGCCAGGAATCTGAAAGCAGGTTTAGACACGAAGTTAAGGGGGTAGACAGAACTGATTTTCAGCTGGAAGGCTCTGGAGCAGAGGCAACAGTTGTTAAAATATTCAAATACTGGAGCACCTGGGTGGCTCAGTTGGTTTAAGCATCTGACTCTTGATTTCGGCTCAGGTAATGATCTCAGGATTGTGGGGTCGAACCCCCAAGTTGGGTTCTCTCTCTCCCTCTCCCCCTGCTTCTCCCACCCCTGCTCTCTCTTCATTTGCATGCTCTCTCTCTTAAAAAGAAAAAAAATTCAAATACTTCTGTTTGTTGGTAAATAGCTGCTACTCTGAGAACCCCCATCCCTATCCCAGGGCCTAACCCACCTTGAACCCTAGTCTCTTCTCTTGCCACCCACTCATGACTGTTTTGAGTAGCTGGGGTCTAGGCTGAACTAGGGTTAAATATTTTGAATAACTCCCCTGGGTGTGAACACAAACTGGATTGGAATTTTAACTGGTGTGACCTGGCACCTGTATTCTAACTTGAACTTGAGCATGATGTTGTCAACCACTGTGGAGACGTGCCCACCCTTAGGTCATGTACTTGTGGGTACTGGGTTGTGTTGTCCCATGTGTTTTTTACTGCTGGGATCAAAAGTTTGAAAAATCCTGGCTAGGGCATTCCAGGCAAAGGGGACCAAATACAGAGGTATGGAGGTTGTTTCTGGAAATGAAAGACAAGATGACTAGGAAGTAGGCAGGGCCAGGTATGAAGGCCATGAGGCTCTCGGTCAGTCAAGAGTAGCCTGAAAGTTGGAGTGCCAGGGTGGCTCAGGTCATGATCTCAGGGACCTGGGATGGAGCTCCTAGGTTCCCTGCTCAGTGGAGAGTCTGCATCGCCCTCTCCCTCTGCCCCTCCCCGACCCCAATTTGTGTGCTCGCTCTCTCTCAAAAAAATAAATAAAATCTTTAAAAAAGGGGGAGTAGCCTAGAAGCAATGAAACTCAACTGTGGGGCATAGAATGGCAAGAGTGAATTGGGGGTCTGAAGAATGTCTGAGGGACATAAGGGCATGTGTAATATTTGGATGTATGGGTTGTAATACTTGGATGTCTGCTCTATAACTCTACTCCACCAACACCAGCTTGTTGCAGACAGTCTCTCCTTTGCCGTCCTGCCCGCTGCTCCCTTGAGGAGTATTCAATAAACTTCTGTCTCTTTTGTTCTGCCTTGGGTGAATTCTTTTTTTTTTTTTAAGATTTTATTTATTTATTTGACACACAGAGAGAGATCACAAGTAGGCAGAGAGGCAGGCAGAGAGAGGAGGAAGCAGGCTCCCTGCTGAGCAGAGAGCAGGGGTGCGGGACCAGATCCCAGGACCCTGAGACCACGACCCAAGCCGAAGGCAGAGGCTTTAACCCACTGAGCCACCCAGGCGCCCCATGCCTTGGGTGAATTCTTTCACTGCATATGCCACTGCTGCCAGCCCCCACCCAGCTTGGAACCCCACATTTGGTGGCTACCCCCATCCGATTGGAGCTTCCCACAGAGACTGGGAGGAAACCGTGAGGGCTCCCTGCGTTAGTGGGCACTGAGAAGGAATAGCCAGATAGTTGGGAACTTATAACACTGAGAGGGACAAGACAGAGATGCCGGAGGATGGAAATCCATCTGTGATGCATTAGGTAGAATAAGGATTCCGGATACCCGGAGGGCTCAGAAGCAGAGTGGGCCTGTGGCTGGTATTGTGACTCAGGGGTCAAACCCGGATCTGGTAATTCTGAGCTCTGGGACCTTGGGTAAGTGATAGAACTTTTTCTGCCTCAATTTTTTCATCCCTAAAATGGAGATAATGAGAACATCCACTTTAGTGAATTTCAAGGATTAAATAAGAGTGGGAGGGATGCCTGGCTGTCTTGATTCTATCTCTGGGTTGTGAGTTTGAGCCCCGTGTTGGTGTAGAGATTCGTTAAAAATAAATTTTTTTTTAAGATTTCTTTATTTCGGGGCACCTGGGTGGCTCAGTCAGTTAAGTGTCTGCCTTCAGTTCAGGTCATGATCCTAGGGTCCTGGGATCGAGCCCCACATTGGGCTCCTTGCTCAGTGGGGAGCCTGCTTCTCTCTCTCCAAATCTCCCTGCTTGTGTCCCCTCTCTTGCTGTGTCTTTCTCTGCCAAATAAATAAATAATCTCAAAAAAAAAAAAGATGTAGTTACTTGAAAGAGAGGTGGGGGAGGAGCAGAGGAAGAGAGAAAATCCCAAACAGTCTCCCCACTGAGCGTGGAGCCCAATGTGGTGCTTGATCTTACCAACCCCAAGATCACAACCTAAGCAGAAACCAAGAGTCAGGCGCCCAACTGCCTGAGCCACTGAGGTGCCCCAAATATAAAGTCTTAAAAAAAATGAGTGGGGGGAAAGAGAAGGAGAGAGAGACTCTCTAATCCCAGTTTCCAAGGCTGTTTAAGTGCTACAGGCAAGCATTGCTAAATTATGACAACAGTTATGGTACCAGCTACCTAAAATTTTTTGCACTTTCTAGACTTGTGAGTTTCCTTGGCTATAAACTAGAGATTGGTGTGTAGGCCCTAGAAACTCAGAAAAGAAGGGAAAAAAGAAAGACAGCCATGGGTGAACTGAAAAAAAAAAAGACAAATCTCTTTCCAAGCACAGAATTAAGCGCACACTAGAACTTGTGACATCTCGATTCCTCTGTTGGCCCTCTTCTTGTTGCTTCTTGCAGTTGCTTTTGAGCAAACTCATTTCCCTGTATTTATGATTTCCACAGTACCAGCCAGGATCCGTGAAATAAAGATTTCTCATCCCCTAGCTGCAGAAGCAATCCTTTTACTCTGGCCTGGATCCTTCTCCTGACCTCTTTGTGGGTCTGAGAACCAAATAAGGCAATACACTGAGGAAGGCACTGACGTTCACCCAGAGGGGGTGGGGGTAGAGAGTGGAGCTGAAGTCAGCAAAAGGGGCTCAGAAACTGAGCTGCCAGAGGGGCCTGGCACAGCAAGGAAGGACATGTGTTCATGTAACATGTTGTTTCTTGGAGCTGAAAAAACAAACACACACACACCCAGATATGTCAAAGGCGGCCTTTCCAAATGGCCACAACTTCTGAACGTTGCTACATTGCACTCCCCAGATGATCTTCAGGCTTCAGAACCAGACCTGAGCTTTGAATCCCATCTCCATCCCCACCAAGCTGTGTGACCTCGGGCAAGTTACTTAACCCTCCTGGATCCCAGTTTCCACTTGTTCCAAGTGTACAATTAACATTTTGTAGGTCAGATAAATCCCAGAGTAAACCAAGGTGAAAGATTAGTGTCTGTGTTTGGTTGAGGAGGGGAGCTGCTGCTACCTGTGGAGAGCGGTCTTTGGTGGGTAGGTACTGTCAGGGAAATGGAATTACTCAGATTAGCTCTCAGCTCCCTCCCACACTTCCGTGGTCACGTGACAGCCCAGGCTAGGAGAAATCGGCCCCTTAACTGATGATTAGTGGAAACCGGAAACCAACTTAAAATGAAAGCTTGAAGGCCTGAAACTCATTGTTTCCCAAACTTTTTGATTCTGTGACACCCTCTGAGAGGACTTCACCTTCCCCAGACACAACATGGTGAAGGAGAGAGAGGAAGTATAACTTGAATAGAACTCTCAACTCTAACTTGGATTGAACAGCCCTTACTTGTGGGCCCTGCTTCTTAAACTTTTAAGAACAAACAAAAACTCAAGAAGCAAGCTACAGATTTTGCCTGGAAAGCAAAGCTTCAGCGAAGTATACTTGTAATTTAAATTCTAAACTCTGGGGCGCCTGTGTGGCTCAGTCGGTTAGGTTAAGCGTCTGCCTTTGGCTCAGGTCACGATTCCAGGGTCTTGGGATCCAGCCCCGCATGGGGCTCCTTGCTGAGCGGGGAGCCTGCTTCTCCCTCTCCCACTCCCTGTGCTTGTTGTGTTCCCTCTCTCGCTGTCTCTCTCTGTCAGATAAATAAATAAAGTCAAAAAAATAAAAAATAAATAAATTCTAAACTCTGTGGCAAGCAGTCAGAAACAATCAAGTCCTGCTTGGAGAGGCTGGAAAAAAACCAGGAGCAAGAGGTCCTGTTGTTAGGGGGTCCCTATGGTACATTCTGTCTTTGCTCTAAGGCCAAGCCTGGGAGGACTGATCGCTGCATAGTCTCTGGGCAAGTGTGGGCAGCGCTGGGAATGGGAGCTTTCATACTCCCTTCTGATGAACATTTATTGTTTTCTATGTGTCAGCCTGGCCTCAGTCCCAAGGCAAGCAGGGCTATTGTAGTTGGCAGGGAAGGGGTTTATGAAGAAGCTGGGAGCTCACCCATCGCCTCTGGATGACTGCATGTGAATGTGTTGTAATCGTTGTAATCCAGAGATTTTTCTCTGTAAAGATTTTTTTTTTTTTTTGGCAAAAGATTGCGCGTGTGTGTGCAAGAGTTGGAGGAGGGGTAGAGGGAGAAGCAGACTCCCTGAGGAGCAGGGAGCCCAACTTGGGCTGGATCCCAGGATCCTGAGATCATACCCTGAGCCAAGGGAGATGCTTAACCGACTTAGCCACCCAGGCACCCCTCAATGTGCCGTAATCTATAAAATGCTACGCTATTATAACATCAGCAGCAGGATAATTATTTTTTCTCTCTTTTTCTTTCCACTCTCCTCTTTCTGCTTCTCTCCTTTTTTTTTTTAATTATGGAAAATTTCAAACATATAACAAAAGTAGGCAGGAGAGTATAATGAACCCAGTACCCTTTACCCAGCTTCAGCTAGCCCTTCCCAGCTTGCTTGATCTGTACCCCCGTCCACTTCCTCCATCCTCATATTATTTTGAAGCAAATCTAGAACCTCGTATCATTTCTTGTGTATCTCAGCACATATCTTTAAAAGACAGGGACTTTAAAAATCATAAGCATAGTATTGTTACAATTCTTTAAAGATTAATTATAATTCCTTAATGTCATCAAATACTTAGTGCTCAAATCCCACCTGCTGGTCTAGAGTAAACACTCTGATGTATCATACCTATAGATTTATTTGATTTTTTAATTTTGTATAGTTTTGACTTATGAAATGTCCTAGCTTGGGCTGCTCTAACAAAGCACCATAGACTGAGTGGCTTATAAACAACATAAATTGGGCGCCTGGGTGGCTCAGTGGGTTAAAGCCTCTGCCTTCAGCTCAGGTCATGATCTCAGGGTCCTGGGATCGAGGCCCGTATCGGGCTCTCTGCTCTGCGGGGAGCCTGCCTCCTCCTCTCTCTCTGCCTGCCTCTCTGCCTACTTGTGATCTCTTTCTCTGTTGAATAAATAAATAAATAAATAAATAAATAAATAAATAAATAAATAAACAACATAAATTTATTTCGCACAATTCTGGAGCCTGAAGTCCAAGATCAGGGTGCCAGCCTGGTCTGGTTCTGGTGAGTGCCCTGTTCCGATTCGCTGTGTCTATATGTCTCTATGTGTGCCCACTTCTCTGTGTGTCTTCACATATCCAAAAGAGGGCTAGAGAGTCCTCTAACCTCTTACAAGGGCACTGATCCCATTCATGAGGACTCCATGCTCATGACCTAATTACCTCCTAAAGGCCTGCCTCTAAATACAATCACATTGGGATTAGCATTTCAACATATGAATTTGGTGGGAGGGGGGACATAAATATTCAGTCTATTATATTACATTTATAAGAGTTGCTTAGAGGTTTAGAATACTCCAAAATATTTTCATCATCCCCAAAGGAAACGTGGCATCCATTAAGAATCTGCTTCCGGGGGTGCCTGGGTGGCTCAGTAGGTTAAGGGTCTGCCTTCAGCTCAGGTCATGATCCTGGGGTCCTGAGATAGGGCCCCTTCTCCCTCCCCTTCAGTCTCTCCCCCATTTATGCACACATGCTCCCACTCTCTCTCTCATCCTCCTCAAATAAATAAAATCTTTAAAAAAAAAAAATCTGCTCCCCACTCATCCCTGACAATTCCCAATCTGCATTCTAACTCTGTGAATTTACTCATTCTGAATATTTCATATCAGTGGGATCATACAATATGTGACCTTTTGTGCCTGGCTTCTTTCACTCAGCATATTTTCAAGGCTTATCATTTTGTAGAATATACCAGTACTTTATCCCTTCTTGTAGCTGAATCATATTTCATGGTATGTATATACCATGATTTGTTTATTCATTGATGGACATTGGGCTGTTCCTGCCTGTTGGCAATTGTGAATACAGCCGCTCTGAATATGCATGTGCCTGGACTTGTTTGAGGACCAGTCTTCTTTTTTGGGTCTATACCTAGAAGTGGAATTACTAGGTCACAAGGTAATTCCATGTTCAACTGTGTGAAGAATGGCAAAACTTTTCCATAGCAGCTACACTGTTTTACACTCCCACCAGCTGTGTATGAGGGTTCTAATTTCTCCACACTCTCACCAATATTTGTTATTTTCCTTTCAAACATTATTATAGCCATCTAAATGGGTGTGAAGTTATGCCTCACTGTAATTTTGATTTGCATTTTCCTAATAACTAATGAGTTTGAGCATCTTTTCAGGTGCTATTGGACATTTTAAAATTGAGTTATCTTTTTGTTGTTGAGTTGTAAGAGTGTTCTATAATAGTTCCAAGTATTAGACCCTTACCAGATATATAATTTTTTTTTTTAAAGATTTTTATTTATTTATTTGACAGAGAGAGAGATCACAAGTAGGCAGAGAGGCAGGCAGAGAGAGAGGAGGAAGCAGGCTCCCTGCCGAGCAGAGAGCCCGATGCGGGCCTCGATCCCAGGACCCTGAGATCATGACCTGAGCCGAAGGCAGAGGCATTAACCCACTGAGCCACCCAGGCGCCCCAGATATATAATTTTTTTAATTGGATATGGGATTTGCAAAAGATTTTTTTTCCTTTTTTTTTTTTTTTTGAGATTTTATTTATTTACTTGAGGGAGAGAGTGAGAGAGAGCACGAGCAGGGAGGAGAGGCAGAAGCAGGTTCCCTGCTAGCAGGGAACCCAACATGGGGCTCTAACCCAGGACCCTGAGATCATGACCTGAGCCCAAGGCAAACGGTTCACAGACTGAGCCATGCAAGCTCCCCTGCGAAATATTTTCTTCTGTTCTGTAGGCTATTATTCTGTTTCAAATCCACTTTTTGCAACACCCATTTGTATACTATGATTCAGTGATATTAGACACCCAGAGTTAGCATCGCAAACTAGAGTTTAAGGGCATGGTTCCTGAGAAAGACAACTTCCACTTCAGACACCAGCTTCAGCATCTGGAGGTCTCCAGGCCACCTACCCTCCTGAACATATGGCTACAAATGTAGGGGTTTCCATGACCCCCTACGTTTGATAATTCACAAGAATGACTCACAGAATGCAAGAAACCACTGTACTTGCAGTTCCATTTTTATTATAAAGGATGTAGGTCATGGGGTGTCCAGCTGGCTTAGTCGGTAGAGCATGTGACTCTTGATCTCAGGGTTCTGAGTTCGAGCCCCACGTGGGGTATGGAGATTCCTTTAATAAATAAATAAATAAAGGTTATAGGTCAGGAAGAACCAAATAGGGAGATGCATAGGGGAAGGACTGGGAGTGTCCCCAACATAGAGCTGTGCTCTCCTCAGAATCAGAGCACATCACTCTTCAATCACAACAATATATTTACCAACCAGGAAGCTCCACTGAACTTCAGCCTAGAGTTTTTAATGGGAATTTGACTATATAGGTTTAACAGATTAAATCACTGGCTACATGATTGACTTCATCGCCAGCCCCCACCCCCAATCCCCTCTTCCCAGCAGTAGGGCTGGCTCAAGGTTCCAACCCTTTAATCATGGAGTTGCTTGGGAAACTGCAAGGGTTTCAGAAGCTCAATGTTAAGAGCCTGGGACACTGACCAGACAAATTCTTTATTACATAGCAGCTCCCTTTTCACTTTTTTAATAATGCCTTTTAACACACAAACGTTTTTAATTTTGATGAAGTTCAATTTAACTGTTTTTTCTTTTGTTAGCCCTTTTTTTTTTTAAAGATTTTATTTTTTTATTTCACAGAGGGAGAGAGATCACAAGGAGACAGAGAGGCAGGCAGAAAGAGAGGGGGGGAAGCAGGCTCCCCGCCGAGCAGGGAGCCCGATGCAGGCCTCGATCCCAGGACCCTGAGATCATGACCTGAGCAGAAAGCAGAGGCTTTAACCCACTGAGCCACCCAGGCGCCCTGTTGTTAGCACTTTTGTTATCATATCTAGGAATCCATTGCCAAATCCTAGGTCATGAAGATTTACCCCCATGTTTTCATATAAGAGTTTTATGGTTTGGAATCTAATACTCAAGTCTGGTGCATTTGCAGTTAATTCTCTTTTATACGGTATGAGGGTTATGAGGTAGAATTTCAATTTCGTTTTTCTTTTTGCTTGTGGATATTCAGTTGTCATGACATCATTGGTTGAAGAGACTATTCTTTTCTCATTGGTTTTGGCCCTCGTTCAAAAATCCGTTGCCCATAGATGTATGGGTTTATTTCCAGACTCTTAATTCTATTCTATTGGTCTCTATGTCTTTCTTTGTGCTAATACTACAATCTATTGAGTATTATAGCTTAGTACTATAGTAAGTTCTGGAGTTAGGAAGTGTGAGTCCCCTAAATTTGTTCTTATTTTTTAATATTATTTTTGTTTACTGGGGCCTCTTCTGAATTAATATGAATTTGAGAATTGACTTTTTCATTTCTGAAAAAAAAAAGGCCTTTGGAATTTTGATAGGGATTACACTGAATCCATAGATTTCTTTGGGTAGTATTGCCATCTTAACAATATTAAGACTTTCAATTCATAAACACCAGAGATCTTGCTTGTTAGAATTCTCAGTCTGCTGTGATAGACCTTTGCAATGTTTCAGAAAATTAAGTGTATTAAATGTACAAATGTTGCTGGATTTATTTAAAGGAATTAAATCAGTCAAGTGTATAAAGTTTGCTTAGGGAAATTCTGAGTAATTTTTTATTCCATTACTTTCTTTTTTTAAAAGATTTTATTTATTTATTTAAAGATTTTATTTATTTATTTGACAGAGGGAGAGATCACAAGCAGGCAGAGAGGCAGGCAGAGAAAGAGGGGGAAGCAGGCTCTCCGCTGAGCAGAGAGCCTGATGCGGGGCTTGATCCCAGGACCTTGGGATCATGACCTGAGCTGAAGGCAGAGGCTTAACCCACTGAGCCACCCAGGCACCCATTAAGATTTTATTTTTAAGTAATCTTTACATTCAACGTGGGGCTTGAACTCACAACCCTGACATCAAAATTTGCATGCTTTACTGACCGAGCCAGTCAGCACCCCAAATTTCTGATTCTATTAAAGATTTATCTAAGGACATGAGCGCCTGGATGGCTCAGTCGGTTGAGCGGCTGCCTTTGGCTCAGGTCATGATCCCAGGGTCCTGGGATCGAGTCCCACATCTGGCTCCCTGCTCCACAGAGAGCCTGCTTCTCCCTCTCCCTCTGCCTGCTGCTCTCCTTACTTGTGCTATCTCTGTCAAATAAATAAATAAAATCTTAAAAAAAAAAGATTTATCTAAGGACAGTGGGATTACTGATTTTATTATGAAACATGAGATTTTTAGAAAATAAAATAACAATGATTGGAAGTTTAGCTTAATGGTACAAAAAGAACTGGATTCAAGAATTTGAGACTGATTAATTTAATATTAATCAAAACACCAGAATTAGGGGCACCTAATTCTGGGGTAGTTCAGTTGGTTGGGCATCTGCCTTTGGCTCAGGTCATGATCTCAGAGCCTGTGATAGAGCCCAGTGTCTGGCTCCCCTCTCAGCAGGGAGTCTGCTTCTCCCTTTCCCTCTGTCCCTCCCCCTCTCATGCTCGCTGTCTCTGTCTCTGTCTCTCTCTTTCAAATAAATAAATAAAATCTTAAAACAAACAAACAACCCAGCTACAGAATCAATCATTATTCCTTTCCAGGTACAAGAACCCTGTCCCCCTTTGAAAATAAAAAGTCCAGTTGTCACCTGGAATATTCTAGGAGGGGAAAGTCTACTGGGTACACGTACTTTTTCTTTTTCTTTTTTTTTTTTTGGTGCACATACTTCTAACATAGCATTAAAGCAACAGCTCTCAGCTTACCGCAGAGAAACTTAAGTACTCAACTAATTTGATAGACTGAATGAATGTGACTGATTTTTTCAAAAAAATTTTTTTGAAGATTTATTTTTTTGAGAAAGAGAGAGATCATGAGCATGGGGAAGGGGTAGAGGGAGAAGCAGACTCCCCACTGAGCAGGGAGCCCAATGCAGGGCTTGATCCCCGGGATCATGACCTGAGCTGAATGCAGACATTTAACCAACTGAGCCACCCAGGCACCATCAAAAAAAAAATTTTTTTTTTATTTGAGTATAGTTGACACACAATGTTACATTAGTTTCAGGTATACAACATAGTGATTGGATAAGCTTATACATTACGATATGTTCACCCCAAATGTAGCTACCATCTGCTACCATGTTATTACAATATCATTGACTATATTCCTTATGCTGTGTTTTTTATTCCCATGAATTATTCATTCCATAATTGGAAACCTATATCTCCCACTCCCCTTCACCCATTTTGCCCATCTCCTCGCCCACCTCCCTCTGGCAACCACCAAATACATTCTCTGTATTTACAGGTCTGAGTTTGCTTTTCGTTTGTTTATTCATTTTGGATTTTTTTTTAATTCCACATATGAGTGAAATCATATGCTAATTGACTTTCTCAGTATGACTTATTTCACTTAGCATAATACCCTCTAGGTCCAACCATGTTGTCAAAAATGGCCCGGACTCATCCCTTTTATGGCTGCATAATATTTGTGACTGATTTCACCTTGCTTCTTTGAAAGCACTTAGTAGGCGCTTCATAAGTACTTGTTGATATATGAGTAAATACATGTATAAAACGAACATTTTACATATTAATAAAATTTCAAATCTATTCCTTCGTGCTGCAGCCACACTGGATTTTTTTTTTTAACTCATCTAACTTACTACAGGAACTTTCTTTACAGTACCCTCTTCCAGGAACATTCTCTTACTCCTCTCACAAATTTTGCCCTCCTGCTTTCACTCAATCATAACTTCCTTTGGAAAGCTTTCTTGGACTAATCTCTACTATGATATATTCTTTTTTTTTTCCTCCTATGAGATTTTTTTAAAAGAGATTTTATTTATTTATTTGAGAGAGAGAGAAAGAGTGCACACAAGCAGTAGGGAGGAGCAGAGGGAGAGGGAGAAGCAGACTCCCCAGTGAGCAGGGAGCCTGATGCGGGGATCTATCCCAGGACCCTGAGATCATGACCTGAGCCAAAGGCAGATGCCCAGTCGACTGAGCCACCTAGGATCCCCTAAACATGTAATTTTGAATGTGCTGGTAGGCACAGTTAAAAAGTATAAAGAAAGAGATGAAGTTAATTTTAATAATATTGTTTATTTAACCCAATACATCAAAAAATTATCATTTCAACATATCATCAATATAAAAATGAGATATTTTACATTCTTTCTTCATACACTAAGTGTTTGGAGTCTAGCATGTATTTTACATTTACAGCACATGTTAATTGACTTAAATAGCTATGTGTGTCCACTGGCTGCTGTATTGGATAGCACAGCCCTGAATCAGTTTTCTGGTCTTCTCTGACCTGCTCTGTGTCTGTGAGGCTGACCTCTAAGCTTGCATCACTCAGCTCTCTTACCCTCAGGTTCCCCCATGGTTTTGGGGTAAGAGGAGTCACCATTAAAAGATGGGACTATGGGAAGAGAGATTAGTCCAGTTATTCCACTTCTAACCATCCTTACCCCACCCCACCCCCCAAACTGGGCTGCAGCAGTTCCTCTACCTAAGGCCAGAGTAGCCTCTATTCATAGCCATAGCATTTGGCTGCTTCTGGTAATCCTGCTCCATTTCTTGCTTCACTGGGTCTAAGAGCTGCCACTGGGAGTAACCTCTTCCCAAGTGGGTTTCCTTAGCCCTGTAAATAATTACCTCTTCAGTTAACTCTTTGTTGAATGTGCCATCTGCTTCCTGCCAGGACAGTCACTGAACAAAGGAGCTAATGAACTATTGTTACGGCCCATGCTCTTAGTAGATTTTCTTCTATACTTGAAGTTAAAGTATTATTTAAAGTATTAAATAAATACTTATTTAAAGTATTAATTCTTTTTTTTAAAAGATTTTATTTATTTATTTGACACAGAGAGAGAGATTACAAGTAGGCAGAGAGGCAGGCAGAGAGACAGGGAGAGGAGGAAGCAGGCTCCCTGCTGAGCAGAGAGCCCGATGCGGGCCTCGATCCCAGNTTATTTATTTATTTATTTCTTTTTTTTTAAAGATTTTATTTATTTATTTGACACAGAGAGAGAGATTACAAGTAGGCAGAGAGGCAGGCAGAGAGACAGGGAGAGGAGGAAGCAGGCTCCCTGCTGAGCAGAGAGCCCGATGCGGGCCTCGATCCCAGGACGCTGAGATCATGACCTGAGCCGAAAGCAGAGGCTTTAACCCACTGAGCCACTCAGGTGCCCTAAAGTATTAATTCTTTTTTTAAAAGATTTTATGCATTTATTTGAGAGAGAGAGAGACAGAGATAGCGATAGCAAGAGAGAGCATGAGTGGGGAGTAGAGGGAGAAGCAGGCTCCCTGCTGAGCAAGGAGTCCGATATAGGGTTCAATCCCAGGACCCTGGGATCATGACCTGAGCTAAAGGCAGAAGATGCTTAACTGACTGAGCCACCCAGAGGCCCCTAAAGTATTAATTCTTATACATAGATATTAATGCCTGGCCATTAGTCATTTTTTTCCTTAAAAAAAAAAGTACTTAGTGAATTGGTAAGGGGTGGTTTGAGAATCAGAAGAAAACTCAGTACCATGATTCTCACTTGAGGTCCTGAGAAGTGTGTGTAAGAGTAATTTCTGTATTTGGAATCTTTTTTTTTTAACAATTTTAATTTGATTAATTAACATATAAGTTATTATTGATCTGAGAGGTACAGGTCTGTGAAGTATTTGAAATCTTTCTATTTGCTAGAGACAGGAAAAGAAAAACAAGTTAAGCGGCTTAGGCAAATTGGGTGAGGTGTTAGGGAAAGTATGTTAGGGAATTCCAGAAGTGGAACTGGGTTCAGGGCTTCTTAAACAAGAGTTCCAGGACTCTATTCCCCATCTCTCAGCTCTCTCCCTTCCTTTAGATTGGATCCACTGCAGGCTGCCTTTTCTCTCATGGAAACAAGATGGCTGCCCCAGCTCGGGAACCCACTAGCCAGAGGGAAGGAGCGCACCTCTGGTTGACCTAGCAGCAGGACTACAATTAGCGAATTAGCAGCTGACTAGTCTGATTGGATTGCTCATCCATTCCTGAACTAATTGGGGTGGGTGAGGGGTGCTAAGCACTGCAATGATTTAATTAACCTAACCACCCCTGAATCAATACCATGGTCTACGGTGAGAAAGGTAGTTTCCCAGAGGAAATCAAGAGATGTTTACTAGGACATATGACCCCCATTCCCTGTACCCACCAAGAAATACTGATATGGCCCTCTGAAGATTCATGTGGTTTAAGAGTGGCTGGTGGTTGAATAAATTTAAAGCAACATTAAAATAACCTGTAATTTAAATGGATAATTCACTTGGTATGCTGTTATCAGAAGATAGCAAGTGTGTGTGTTTGGTCGTAGGAGGTTCAAAATGTATTCTGGAATACAGTTGGAGGGATTAAGAGTGCTCCATTGAAAGATGCATGCTGGACGAGCATTATACACATAAACCAAAAAACGGGAAAAATGGTGGGAAAGAATTGGATACTCTTTGAAAAGAGGTTGTCAATTGATTTACCTACATACTTTCTTTAGGTCACTAAATAATTAAACAAACATGTTTAGGGGCACCTGGAGGGCTCAGTCAGTTAAGCAGCTGCCTTTGGCTCAGGTCATGATCCCAGGGTACTGGCACTGAGTCCTGAATCAGGCTTCCTGGTCAGCTGGAAGTCTCCTTCTCCCTCTTCCTCTGCCTTCTGCTCTCCCTGTTTGTGCTCTCTCTCTCTGTCAAATAATAAATAAAATCTTAAAAATATATATAAGTATTTGTTATATGTAATATATAATATAATATGCTATATATACATATATAATACGTTATATATATATAAATATGTTTCTGTGCTATGTGCCAGATTTGTTTCTAGGCCCCAAGGAGGCAGAAGTGACCACAATAGACAAAAGCTGAAGTTCCTGTTGGAAGAGACAAACGTAACAATCCTGCAAGGCTGATATTATCCCATTTTACAGAAGAAAATTCTGAGACAGGTTAAGGGGTTCTTCTCAAGATACTTTAGTAGTAAGTAGGGGAACTTTGGTAGTTCAGATCCAGGAATGTCTGCCTTTAAAGCTTTTGCTTTGGCAGAAGAAAATAAAATTTAAAAGAGGAGAAAAGCTTACACAGAGGAGGGGATCAAATCAAGGCAATATAAGTGAGCCAGAAGAGAAAAATATATAGAGAAGGAAAGAAAAGTAAGAAAAGAGAAACGGTTTGCTAAAATCCCCCCCCTTACCTGGGAAACACCCCAGGTTAGGCCAGGACAGGTCAAGAACTGTAGTTCCCATTCCCCCTCTTTCCCAGCAGTATGAAATTCCTATTTTACAGTGAGAAAACTAAGTCTCAGAGCCATTAAATTTCTGTATTTTTCCCCCACTACGGATAAACGTTTTAGAGCCACAGTAACTGGTGATAAGGCTTCAAAAGAAAATATCTGGGATCGGTAAGTAAATAATGGCATATCCGTCACCTTGTGACTGAAAATACAAGGTATTATTATTTTTCTTTTTCTGGAGAGATTTAAATTTTAGCAGTAAGTCGGACAGCCTTGAAAGGGGGTAGGAGAGTAGGTTTCAGGACACCAGACAAACTTCCCAGCTTAACTCACTAACCATTTTTCGTGCACGGTTGAGGTATTTCTCTCCCCGTAGTTAACTATTCTTGTGGCTCTGTTTTTCTAGGGGGAAGTGGAAAACAGAGAAAGATGGGAGTGGTCTAAGGACCCGGGCCCCAGCCTCAAGTCATCACAGCAACCTAGCCTCATTGCGGAGAAAGGCCAGAGGTGCCTTTCCTGGCGTTCGTCTCGGGGCCCAGTATTGAAACTAATCCTTCTTCAGGAAGTTCCTTTTACTGTTATTTGCCAAAGGTGAGCGTCCAGATGGCCTGACCGGTCTCATTTGCTTTTGAGTTTCTATTAAACATTTTGAATCCGGGCTAATGACGCCACCCCTCTATGCCAAACGCTGCGGTTTGGGTGAGAGGCGGGAAAGCAGCCAGAGTCGGGCCGACTTTCCAGGATCAGGCTTTTCCATAGTGTGGGACGTGGGCGGGCACAATCTGGTGGCAGCTTGGTCCCACACGGCTCAGCGACCTTGGGAGAAACTCTGAAAAGCACGTTTGTCAACGCGATGGTCTTAATTCCAGTGTAACCGTTCTCGAGGATGAAGTAATTAACGAATTTATCTACTATCTAAATCTTATTTGGAGCAAACGGCTCAATCGGTGTTTGGGAATGACGATAGTGGTGTTATGAAACTCGAGTCTGTGCGGAGAAGAGGGAGAGGGGACTAAGGGGAACTTGGAGGTACGCCTCGCGCAAAAACCCGAGGAGGCCCCAGGGCCGAGGCGACCCGAGCGCGGCCGCGAAAGTCTCCGCGGTACAGGCGGCATCGCCAGAGCGCGCTCCCAGCAACCGCGATTCTCTTTGCGTTTGTGGTCGCAACGTCACGGCTTCCTCCGCCTCTCATTGGGCGAGCCCGTCCAGTCATGTGACTTCGGCGTGGCATATAAATAGGGGCGAGGAGAAGGCGGTGGTCCGCCATTTCGTGGACGCCAGGTCAGCGAGAGCATCTGCTGGAGCCGGGAGGGGAGGGGAGCGGGAAGCGGGAAGACCCATTCGAGGGTGTGTGGATTTGAGCGTCCGCTTTCTAACCCAAGATCTCGGTAAGTGATCGGCGGCTAAAGAAGTGTAGTGGGAAATGGCACTGAACAGTACCGCGGAGGGACCAGGCCCAATGGCGGCGCCAGGTTGAGACAAAGAGACGACGCCGCCATTTTGTGACGTTCAGCATGGGGCGGTGGCGGGGGCTTTTGACCCATCAGAGAATGTACCTGGGCCTCGAAGTGGAGGTGTTTGTAAACTTTTACGGGGCGGGGGTAAATTGAGAAGTGGGATTACCCGAAAGTTGAGACGAAGTGGAGAAGCCGCTAACCGAATTGTACGCCGGGCCGCGGCCTTTCAGTTTATGGCGCCTTTTTCCTCCCCCCCCCCCACGCTTTCTTTGGAAGCTGCTCAAGAATTTTTTCTCAAGTCACCAATCGAGATTGGACCTTTTGATCCATATTACGTGATTTCTGTACTCACCTATATTTTCAGCTAATTTTAATTTGACTTTCTACACCCTGTCACTTATTTTTTTTTTAAACCGAAGGATCTTGCTTGAGTAGTGTTCTTGTAGCAGCTTTCCGTTGATAGTTAATCTGAAACGGTTTATTAAGTTTTTTTTAAAAAAAATCTCCAGCAATGATTTGGCTTCAGAACTCCTGGGTACCGGGTGGGGTCATGCAAATAGAATGTGTCTGGACTCGTTTTTTAATTGGATAAGTCCAGACTGAGAAGAACGTGGTGTTTATGAGAAGCCTTTAAGCTGAGTTATTGGGTTGGCTACTCTTTGCAGTTGAAACCGATCTACAAATTGATTAGATTAATTGTCGAGGTCTATCAAATACAAGCTCTTAAAGGGCAGTAAATACGTGCTCTTAACACCCTCAGGTGAAATTAACATAAATTTCATTTTAAAGTGTGCAATTCAGTACATTCCCAGCGCTTTGCAACCATCCTGTCTAGTTCTAAAACATTTTTTTTAGTCCCTAAGGAGACCCATACCTATTAAGCAGCTGTTCTTATCTCCCCTGCCCTCTCCCCCAGCCGTTGGTAACCTCAGCCTTTATCTCTTGTATATTTCATATAAGTAGATCTTAGCATGTGTGCTTTGTGTCTGGCATCTGTAATAGCATGTTCTCTGTATTCATGTTGAAGCATTTATCAGTACTTCATCTTGAATAATAACCCATTGTGTGGATAATATGTTTTACTTCTCTGTTTTATCTTTTGATTTTGGGTGTTGAAGATAGTGCTGCTGTGATGCACATTTTTTTTTTTTTTTAAAAAACCACTTAGCTGCTTGAGGAAGCTGGTTGTTTTTGCTTATGAGGGCACATAAGTACTATTTTTCAAGTGGCGCAGCCTTAACTACTGTCATGTTTTAAGCATTGTTTCATTTGGTTTTTGTTTCCAGAATTTGCTTCAGAGCAAGTTATCCTATTTTTTCTAAGTGCTTTTTAAAATTTTTTGTACTTTTTTTTTGTTTTTTATTTTTATTTGTCAGAGAGCGCAGGCTGGCAGAGCGGTAGGCAGAGGCAGAGAGGGAAGCAGGCTCCCCCCTGAGCAAGGAACCGGATGCGGGACTGGATCCCAGGATACTGGGATCTTGACCTGAGCAGGAGGCAGCTGCTTAACCGACTGAGCCACCCGGGCGTCCGCTAAGTGCTTTTATTTTTTTATTTTTTTGCATTTTTTTAATTTTTATTCTTTGCCCAAGGGGTACAGGTCTGTGAATCATCAGGCTTACATCTTTCACAGCATTCACCAAAGCACAAACCCTCCCCAATGTCCATAACCCATCCACCCTATCCCTACCCTCCCACCCCCCAGTAACCTTCAGTTTGTTTTGTGAGATTAGGAGTCTCTTATGGTTTGTCTCCTTACCCATCCCATCTTGTTTCATTATTTTTCCCTTTCTACCCCCCCAAGTGCTTTTATTTTTTAGATTAGTTGTGAAAGTCCCTGACTCAATGCCTAGATTGTAGTAAATGCTCCTTCGGTGTTTGTTTTCCCCCCTCAATTTTTCAGTGAGACCTTTTTTTCTTAATACAATTTGTGGTGGCTTCCTGGTGGTTATCAGTAGAGATTAGAGAGAAATGGGTGTTTCGAGGGTAGTACTTGTTTGGCTCTTTCTTAAGGATTTGTTTGTCACTGTGTTGATTATTGGGTAAATGATTAATGTTTGGGGTATTCTTTTTGTTACAGAAATGCATCGTGATTCCTGTCCATTGGACTGTAAGGTTTATGTAGGTAATCTTGGAAACAATGGTAACAAGACTGAATTGGAACGAGCTTTTGGCTATTATGGACCACTCCGAAGTGTGTGGGTTGCTAGAAACCCTCCCGGCTTTGCTTTTGTTGAATTTGAAGATCCCCGAGATGCAGCCGATGCTGTCCGAGAACTAGATGGGAGGTAATTAAATGACTAATTTATACTGATGATAAATATGTTGCTTGTGTTTTTAATATTTAAAATGTCTAGGATATGTGGCTTTTAGATGGCTTCTTGGCTATCTGAAGTTAACGTTATTAGAGACTTACATAAGTCTTTGCTACAATGAGAAAGGACTGAACAGTTTCACTGGAGATATACAAGAAGATTCTTTTTGTTCAGGTGGTCAGTGAAGAGAATAAGTTTAGTGGGTCAGTTCTTGGATTTTTGCATCCAGAATGTGATTAAAGTATTTTATTTTTTATTTTTTTAAAGATTTTATTTATTTGACACACAGAGAGAGATTACAAGTAGGCAGAGAGGCAGGCAGAGAGACAGGGAGAGGAGGAAGCAGGCTCCCCGCTGAGCAGAGAGCCCAATGCGGGCCTCGATCCCAGGACGCTGAGATCATGACCTGAGCCGAAAGCAGAGGCTTTAACCCACTGAGCCACCCAGGCGCCCTGATTAAAGCATTTTAATCTAAAGCTTCTGCAAAGTGTCACCTGTGGTGTCACCTTTGAATTGTTTCTGAAACAAGTGGAAATCAGATACTCTCTTCAAATAAGAATGGCCACAAACTGACAGTTCCTGTAGTTGGATGATGGTTACATGGGGCTTATTATACCATTATCTTTTACATGTTTGAGATTTAGGAAGGTTGAAGTATGTGACTGTTTCCTTTTGTGTTTACGGTGTCCTCTTACTGGCTGATAAGTAACACCTGAGTCTTGGAACAGGTGCTGCCCCCCCTCCTCCAGTCTTTAAAAACCATTGGATTTCATGAAACCAAGGGAAATGGTTAAGTCTTAAGATCGAAAAGTTAAGGGGTCTGAGGATTGACTGCAAAGCTGTATAAAAGGTCATTTATCCAAGCATATTATAGAAGCAGATTATTCCAGGTCACCACCTTTTTCCAATCACTGTCCGAATAATGGTGGTTTATCTAAATGGATACGGAACAATGAAGAGGTGGGGGATTACTTTCTCAGCTGCAGTTTCCTCAGCGGCAGTTATGCTGTGACCATTGAGGGGAGATGGTGATGTGAAATGGCCAAAATGCTTCAGTTCACTGCTTTTGCATGAAGAGGGGTTGTGGAGGGAGAAGAAAGACCAGGAAATAAAGTAAGATCAATAAAAAGTGTTGGGATTTCGAAGTCCCAGCAGGATGTACAGATGAACTAGTTCTTTGAGGAAGAATCCATGGGTTTCACATGTTCGTGTTAACAAATAACATTGAGCCCAGTGATTTAGATGGAGTTGAACAAAGCACTAAAATGTAAGAAATTTGGTTTTCTTAGAAAAATTTGTTTTGCTATTAAGGATTCTACAAACATTTAGCTGTGTACTTTGCAAGAAGCTAGGAGTGCTTGCATTTTGCTCTAATATACATCTCAAGTCGGTTTGGCTCTTTTAAATGTAATAATGTTTCTTCTCTTAGAACATTATGTGGCTGCCGAGTAAGAGTGGAACTCTCGAATGGTGAAAAGAGAAGTCGAAATCGTGGCCCACCTCCGTCTTGGGGTCGTCGCCCTCGAGATGATTATCGGAGAAGGAGTCCTCCACCTCGCCGCAGGTACTTGAGAGCGTGTTTGGAGGTATTGGTGTAATGGAGTAGCTAATAGGAGCAGGTATTTCTCTTAAGTTTGTTGGTGGGTTTTAAACTTTGAAGAATCCGGAGGTTTTTATGAAACATTTGCTGGGCGTAGTTTGGGGTATGTGAGTTGTGCTGAGTGTTGGCTTTTGTCTTTAGGTCACTGTTCATGTTGGTAGTCAGTAACTTCTATCTTGGATCTATCTTCTAGTTCATCTTCTAGTTGCATCTTTCCAAGTCTTCCCTTATACTTCAATTTAGGCCTTTTTCCATTTCTTGACTCCATAATGACAAACATTACATTCAACTCTAGCTCTTCACAAAAATGTGTTTTCTACTATTGGCACGATTATAGTATTTATCAACCAGGCAGCTGTTGTAATGTTACAACTGGTAAAGTAGAAATCATTCTGAAACTAACTTAAGTCACTGACCGATAAAGGGGGCTAAAAAAGTAATCCAAGTCATCTGTTCTTCAAACCCAAATAGGAGAGATTTCAGTTTTTTTATAATTGAAAATGGCATCATTCTTGGACCAGGCGGTATTGTCTGGATGCTAACTCCACATCTCCTCAGACCTCCAAAATAGTTTCTGTAGGACTGAATTTACCTCTTACAGGTGAGTGAAGTCCTTCTAGGAGATAGGAGTTCAAAATCTTGCCCCTTTTGCTATTTTGAAAAACAAAACAACACACTGTTGCCCATCATAATAAAGAGTATTTGTTAGCTAAATAGATGGTTGTACTGATGGCTTGTTTTTCATTTTTTTTTTGTGCTTTTTGGTCCATCTATTAATAAAAATGAACCCCGTTACAGAGTCACCATCATGTCTCTTCTCACCACCCTCTGAGTCTGCATTAGCCAGTCAACTAGCCCTTTCAGCGTCATGTGACCAGCGCGCCCCATTCAGCTTGGCTGGTGTCGTTTCACATGACCCAGGCATGGCCAGTCGTCAGGTTGCACCGCCCTTTGGTTCCCGAGCATGCTGTTTTCTCTCAGCCTTCTCTCCAACCTTAACCAAATCGGCAGCAGCCACCTCGACCGCCCACACATTCCTGGCCAATCAGCTCAGCTGTTTATTTACCAAATGTCTTCACAACAACTACAGCAGCAGCCTTCGGCTAACAAAAAAGCAGGAAAAATCCACAACACCCCCTTCGCCAACCAACTAAATCCAACGCAACATCTGGCAAAACCTTTTCAGCAAATTCTTCCTGGCCGTCAGTCCGGCAGCCTCACCTCACCATTTCTAGCTTGTTGAAACCCAAAACTAGTAAGTTTTTCCTGCTTATACAGTTTACTGCTGGTTAAAATAAGGAGTAAGCGGCTTAAAGTAATTCTTTTTTCTGGATCAAAGGCTGGCTGTGCATAATTGAATGGTAACGTACATATATATTGCTTGAATAAAACTTTTAAGGGTGATAGGGAACTCATAATGTAACTAGACCTTCAAGTAAAACTTATTTGCATGTGTGAGATGCCAAACTAAAAATTTTAATAACTCTAACAGACTTAGCTTTCCTTTTTAGCAAAAATTTGTTGAATCCTATCACCTTTAAATGGTTTTACTAACAGTTTTCAAAATTTAAATTTTGGGGGTGAAGTGGGCCAAGCTAAGGTAATTTTTATAAGCCTAAACACACTCTTAAATGTGACGATCACAAATGCAGTTCTAATGTAGCACTTAATGGCATCAGTATTTTACACCTAGCGCGTTTTCACAAAATTACACTATCCACCTGGTACCTAAGTCTTGTCATGGACTTATAGGTTTGCATGGGTTCCAAATACTGGTTTATGGTACTGTTTTTGGAACTACTTGTGGGACTATATTTTGGTGTGGTGTTTGGGTAGTGAAGTTAGTTTGACATGAAGTTTTGCATTGGACAGATCTGCTGTGAAGCATTCTTTGTTAAAGTGAATCCATGGTTGGAATACCTGCTTTTCACTTGAGCTTTTGGTTCCTTAATCTTTCTGTGCCTTTTTTTCTTTTCTGTTTTTTTCCTGTTTATTTTTTTTGTTTTATTTATTTTTTTGGACGATGGGTGCCAGTTCTTCGGCACAATCACTGGGCCCAACAGTGAGATTGAAAAGTTGGGAAATGCCTCACGCCATAAATACTAATTGACAATTAGCCTAATTTTCTTGTTTCTGCTTTTAGATCTCCAAGACGGAGAAGCTTCTCCCGCAGCCGGAGCAGGTAAATAACTTTTTTTTGGCTATGTTCTCAGAAATGATAGCATTTCTGTTCTTAAATTGTTTTATAAATGACATTGTTAAAGGTAAAAGACTGGCTCTAATAATGAATCAAGTGGTCTGTAGAGCCATTGTTGGAGGAATGAACCAACATTTAGTTTTTGAAGACTTTACAGATGTTTGTTGTGTATAATTTTGAATGGTCCTGTTTTTCTTCCTCTGGTTTTAGGTCCCTTTCTAGAGATAGGAGGAGAGAGAGATCACTGTCTCGGGAGAGAAATCACAAGCCGTCCCGATCCTTCTCTAGGTCTCGTAGGTAAGATCCTTAGTGACTTGAACTGTTTATAAACAACGTAGTAAAAACAGGAATTGGCCATCTTAAGCCATTTTGATTATTTTAATTTTCCATAAAAGCCTTTGATGTAGTTGTGTCACTGAGTAATGTATGTAACTTGTACTTGTTTTTTTTAGCCGATCTAGGTCAAATGAAAGGAAATAGAAGACCAGTTTGCAAGAAGAGTGATGTACAGGAAATAACTTCATTTGACAGGAGTATGTACAGAAAATTCAAGTTTTGTTTGAGACTTCATAAGTTTGGTGCATTTTTAAGATATTTTAGCTGTTCACATTTGTTTGTCTCTTGGAACAGTGACACATAAAGATGTAATTCTCTATGATTTGAATGGATCATATGAGGCATGTAATATCAAGAATTGTTACTTTACAATGTTCCCTTAAGCAAAATTGAATTTGCTTTGAAGTTTAGTCTCACATAGATGAATAATAAACCTCTTAACTCCTGCCCAGCTAAAGCTTGACATTTAATATTACGAAAACAAAACTGGCAAAAATTGAATGAAGTCTTTCCATAGCTGGGATAATAGTATGCAGCTGTAGGTGAAGAAGCAGTCTTTAAAAGCTGGTGTGAACACAAGCCAGCAGGTAAAAATTAAGCTGCACTGTTAAACTAGATTAGAGGTTGGAAACAAAAAAAAGAATCCAACCTAGTCTTCATACTGGGCAGGCGTGTCCAGTTGGTGTAGAATTGGAAGTTTCCAGAAAGTTAGTTTACCTTTGCTTTAGGTCATAAGTTCCTTATGTGATTGCTGTATATGAACACACAGCTCTTTGTAACATTCTCTATTTGGTAATTTGAAACGATTCAAGATACCAATGTTCTGCCAGTTTAAGGGTACATTGTAGAGCTGAACTTTGAGTTACTGTGCAAGATTTTTTTTTTCATGCTGTCATTTGTAATATGTTTGTGAGAATCCTTGGGATTAAAGTTTTGGTTACAAATTGTTGTTTAACCTGAAAGCCTGTTTTTCCTTGCAAAACTAAAATCTGTGAGCTTGGTATCAAGTCCAGGTATAACATTCCTATTGGAAGCCATACTTATATTTTCTTGTAAAGTGCTTTTGAATTAATAAAATATTAGCTAATTGTGTAATAGTCGAACCCACTATTACATAGTTCTTGTCCCATGGAAATCAGCTGGTTACACAAATCTTAGAAGAAACACAATTGAGGCTGAAGGGAATTTTTGGTTGTCACCTACGTGATTGTTCATACTTAACCATTTTTTAGGAGTAGGAGCCAGTTCAAAGACCATGATACTCTGTGACCAACATTTTAAAGTATAGCGACATGATACATTATAATAACCCAAAGTGACCCATTAAAAAAGGGTTTTATCATTAGCATGAGACCTTTCTGCAAAGCTTTAAAAATTGCTTCCATTTTATATAATTTGAGGTGTTGCATGGGAATTCTAAATTGATCCATCATGATGTAAAATTCACTATATGGTCCAAATGTAACAGTGCAGAATTGACTATGGAGGCATGCATAACTTCCTCTTGGAAATCTAGAGGAGTTGTAATTTCAAATTTTTGTGCAATTAGATTAAATCACAATGCAACAGTCTTGTGGCTTAGTTTCCTTAAATGTACTACTTACAGGTAGTTTTGGATTATTGCTGTACTGACTTTCTTTAATATGAAAGATGAGTTATTGCATTGAGTTAAGTCTATAAAGATTTTCTAAGATGTAGGTCCTAAACAGATGGTTTCCAGTGGTCGTTTTTAACCATTCATGCAGGTACCAACGAAGGAGGAGAGTCACTGTTGGTGTCAACAAGGTAGAATTGTCAGATTCAGTATGAGTCTTCTTAAAAAAGACCTTTAAAGATTTGATCTATTGGGAGCTCTGGCTTTTGGGGCCTTTTGTCTTTTGCATTTTCTCATAGCCTAAAATTACTGTGGTTCATAACAAAGAAGGATAGCTAAGAAGTCATGGAAGTAATACAGTATATCAGTAATCACTGCTCTTAAAAATGGACATTCATATGTGTGTTTTTTGGCAGTATACAACTTGCAGGGTCATAAGTTGGGTTTTTGTAAAAAGGATAGTAGGTTATGGGTATAATGTGGCTTTATATGGAATCTAAGATAAAGTTGATCTCAGGGAGTAATCCTGACATATAGGCCAAATTTGTAATCACTTTAACCAGAAGCCCCAGGCACAGTTTTTATGGCTTGTTTAAAAAAGTAAAATAGGGAGATAAAAAACCATTAACTGCACATTCAGCTTCTGGCTATTAAAAGTTGCTGGTTACTGTAATTTCTAAAATTGTAAGTTTCACTAGCCAGTTTTGCCCCTGCATCCTCTTGAGTTAACTACAATACTGAAAGATGAGTTAGAAAAATTGACTTCTAGTGTAATGACTACAGGTGTTCCCTAGAGGTCACTATTAATACTGGGTGATCAAAGGAAACATGGATTATAGTTGGTTTTTATGCTTTTCCAGAATAATTATATGGTTCTCACCTGATTGTGGGTTACTTCTGACCTTCATGTCTTAAGCAGAAAGGTGAAGGAAGATAAATGAGAGAAATTTAAATCAACTTTTATCTACTATTGATATACTTCTAAAAGTTCCTTACCTAGTTATTAAAATCCATAGATGTCATTCGCCCCCTTTTAGACTCACCCATATCTAGATGGGAAGTCCTGGTTACTTTTTATTAGAGTTTATAACAGTTCATGTTAGTACAGTGCTTTACCAGGAATGCTGTTGATCAAAGTTTTTCAAAATACAGCCTTGATTTCAGGCCTGTAGCCTTTTTTTTTTTTAGAGTAATCAAGCACTAATTATTTGGAAGAGTTCGAGGCGATATACATCCCTGATTAAATAGACCACTGGTTTAGTACTTTGTTTTAATTTGCTTTTATTTTCAGAGTCCTGAACATGATTTTTAGCTGTCAGACCTAGTTGGTGGTAATGTCTTCCACTTGTATATTTTTGTACACGACTGTTGCCTTCTGGGTTTTTTTTTTCTTTTTTTCTTTTTCTTTTTTTTTTTTTTGAGAACATGAAAGATTTTTATAATTAAAGTAGCTGAAGAAAAACTGGGTTGGAGTATATTTTTATCAAAACAATTTGGTAGTGTCGAATTCAGTTGTCTGTACCCACACAAATACTCTTCTGAAAAGATTGGAATATGTCAAAAGAATTCGGCTGTATAGCAGACTTGGAAGATTCTGAGAAGAAATCATTGAAAATTTATCTTGATAAACCTAGAATAACTGTTCTTTCCCTTTATTAGGATTGCAGAAATTTAGAATAATAGTATTTAGAATCCTTTAGTATTCCACTTCTTTCTTGGGAATTATTTAGAACACATGACAACAGCTAAAACGTTTCCCAGACTAACATGATAGACGTGTATAATACTGCTCATCTCATTTAATTTTTCCTCCATTCTCTCTGACCTACATAAACCATTGTGTTAGTACAAGTATGTATTGTCTTGAAGTGAAACTTTCTGGAAACTTTGTTACTTTCTAGTCATTTGGAGAGGTCCTTATATGGAGACTAATTCACTATTTCTAGAGCAAAGTTGAGCTTTCTAGAAAAATTGTAGGTGACTTACCGTGCTTTTATGTTTTAATCTGTACACGCAACGTGGGGGCTTGAGCTGCAACCTAGAGTCAAGTGACTTGCTCTACCCATTGATCCAGCTAGGTGCCCCTGATTATACCCTGCTTTTCAAGTCCTGTTCACTTATAAATAGCATCTTTGAGTAGTATGTACCTCATTAAGGTTTCATATTGGGAAAGTTAGCATCCTTTAGGGGTGGTTTTTACTGACCTTCCCCAAATCTGCAAATCAAGCCAAGGGGGATAGTTGCTTAATGTTTGGGGTGTTAATTCTTAGTATTGTTAATTTGGAAAAGGAAATGGAAATGACCAGTATAAAAAAACTAAGGACAGCTAAAAAAGTTTTTTCCCCCCCAAAGATTTTGAGAGCAAGCATGAGAAAAGGGAGCTTGAGCAGGGGGAGGGGCAGAGGCAGAAGCAAGCTACTCGCTGAGCAGGGAGTCCCATGCAGGAACTGTGGGATGGCGACCTGAGCTGAAGGCAGATGCCCAACAGACCAAGCCACCCAGGCACAAATTTTGAGAGGGGAGAGCAGGAGGGAGAGGCAGAGAAGCAGGTTCTTTGAGCAGGGATCTCCATGTGGGACTTGAGCCCAGGGTGGATCCTTAACAGCCATCCGGGCATTCGTAAGTTCTTTTAAGCTTAAGCAGCTGGTAATTCTTAACCCATTCTAGCTGGCTCTCTGCCACCAGAATTTCTTTAGTTTATATTAAAATCCATGTTTAAGTGAGAGTGCTTTATAAATAAATACAAGTTGGAATTTTGTCATTGTTAAAACTATCTCCCATGGTAGTCCCTGACACAGGGACTTAGTGGAATGGGGTACAGGGATGTACAACACCAGCTTGGTATCTAGAAAACGTAATAATTGATCTGAGTTTAAGTTCAGGAATTGAGGCCTGAACTATACTACTACATGTTTCGCCCATTATAGGCTAGGATAATTTAAGAAGTGTTGGTTGTAGGGCTTTACATCCCCTAAGAGGAAGATTCTTGAGCCTGGGTTGAGGTGGCAAATCTTCAGTTGAGGCTGCTTCAAAAAGTCCCTTAGCATCAGATGGCAAGGTACTAGGGGGACTAAAAGCTTAAAAAGAATCTGAGGTGTGGGGCACCTAGGTGGCTCAGCCGGTTAAGTGGCTGTCTTTGGCTCAGGTCATGATCCCAGGGTCCTGGGATGGACCCATGCTTCCGGCTCCTTGCTCAGGAGCCTGCTTCTCCCCTACCTGGCACTCGCCCTGCTTGGGCTGCTGCTCTCAAAATCCTAAAAAAAAAGAATTTGAGGTGAAGAAACAAGTAACTTAATCATAAAGTAGAAGTTCAGAGAACAAGAGCGATTGTGTAGCTGCGTTTAAGGGTTTGGAGGTAAAACTTAGAAGGATTCTACAACCATGAATTGGAAGTGGTTCCAGTTAGTTTTGACTTTTCTTCAGTCGTACTACCAAATAAAACCAGGTGTGGGATAACTTGTTCTGTGTTAGTCCTGGCAGGATGCCAAGAAGTTGGGAATATCAAACAGCACTAGTGGCTGGTTCATGCATTCCAGCTGTTGGGTTTGATGGGGACACACAAAATTGAACTGGCAGCCCTGCTTGGACTTCATTTGACAACGTATGTGACAACTGTCCATCTGGCATTAAAGTGGCTCCTGGGAGTGAGGTTGGGAGTAGAAGCTGCCCTCTTTGTAAGTAGTATGGAGGAGATGAATGCTGATCATTTGGAGAGGGCTAGGAACCGAAGCTTTGAAAGTAGATGCCTTTTAGAGTGCTGGAAGCTTTAGTGAAGACAGTTGAAGTGGTCAGGAAAGGAAGTTTTGTCTTTGAGTACCACTCTGCCAAACATTGTGCAGGGCCTTTTTCTTACGTGATATTTAACCACTTGAGAGGTGAATAAACACTATTAGGGCAGAAAGAAGTTCCTCACACATTACTCATCTGACTAAATTAGTATATTCATGACCCAGGCCAGCCTTGACTCCAAAAGGCCTTGTTTTCTATTCCATTACACTGCAGCTTTCTCAACCCACCCATAAGATGCCCTTTCATTGTCATTAGTTAAGTGATTATCAGGACTTGGGGCCTTTTTATTTTTAAGAAATTTTTAAATTTTTTTGAAGATTTTATTATTTATTTGAGAGAATGAACGTGAGAGATCACAGGGGGAGAGGAAGGAGTAGCCTCTGATAAACAGGGAGCCTGATGTGGGGCTTGATCCCAGGATCCTAGTATCATGACTTGAGCTGACGGTAGATGCTTATCTGACTGAGCCACCCAGGTGTCCCTAATTTTTATTTTTAAAGTAGGTTCCATGCCCAATGGGGGGTTGAACTCAAAACCCTGAGTTCAAGATTTGCATGGTATATGCTATACTGACTAAGCCATCTGGGCACCTTGGGGCCTCTAATAATAGAACATATTCACGGGTCATCTGGGTGGCTCAGTTGGTTAAACAGCTGCCTTCGGCTCAGGTCATGATCTCAGGGTCCTGGAATGAAGCCCTGCATTAGGCTCCCTGCTCAGTGGGGAGTTAGCTTGTCCCTCTCCCACTGCCCCCCCCCCCACCGCACTGTACTCACTTGCACATACACACTCTCAAAACCTTTTTTGAGAAAAATAAAGACATACTCATGGTAAAGAGTGTAAATCGTACATACGTTGGAAAATAATGTCTGGTCTTTTTAGAGGTAACTTGTTGAAGCTATTTTCTTCTAGAAAGCTATGTGGTGAGCAAGTATTTGTACAGCTAGAAATGCTAACCACATGTCCAGCTTTTTTCTTTTGACACATCTGGCACCTGCCCATCTGAGGTCTGTATTCTAAATACATGCCATCCTCTGGGCAGGTACCACAAGCAGTAAGGTGTAAGACATTCCTGGGCAAAAGTCGTTGTCATTGTCAGTGGAAGACAAAGCTGTGGTGTTGCGCATAGGTTGACATTCTGTGTTTATGTTCGTGATTAGCCTTGTGAGCGTGCCTTAAAACTATGGCTAATTGCGGTGGCTACTCCATTCTCCTGGTCTTGACATCAGTGTAGTTTTAACTCAGGAATGTGAGAGCAACGTTGGTGAGGGGAATTTTATACAAGGACCAGTAATCTTTGGAGGCTTTTTATGAACTTAATAGAGAAAAATGCCAATTCTTCTCCCCCCCCCCCC
>LNAC01000077.1:1676030-1722847 GCA_002007465.1 Ailurus styani | reverse complement strand
TTCCCCCCCCCCCCCCCCCGCTCCCCTTTTAATGGAGTCTTACAGGGAATACCACAGAAGAATTCTGGCTAGACAAGGCTGTTGCAGATTCATGAGAGCACCTTCTCTGGTTTCAAAACCGGGTGGCTCAAGTTAGGAGTCTGTTGTGCAACATTTCTTTGTTGCCGGGGAAACAAAGTAGGCACATTTGAGTGATCACTTAGATTTTGACAGTGGACTTGTTGATTAAAGCTGTTTAATTGTCCCCCGCAGCTGCAGTCTGTTGACTTGGAAGAATGCTCCATTCCTTTCCTCAGATGATTTTGATTAATTCTCAACAGGTGGATGGAAGGAAAGATTTTTAAGTACTTATCACATGGATCATCCAAGACTGGTTTCTGAACCAGGGCCAACTTTTTGGATTGGGTAGCAGTTGACAGGAAGAAAATGATGATAAAGGATATTAGTTATAGGACGGATGTGCTCATCCCACTTTATTGAAACTGAAGTACAGAGAAGGCTGGGCAAGTTGTCCAGAGTTGTGCCCTAGCAGTGCTTGAGCTAGAACAGCGTAACTCAGATTGCACGGCTAGGTGTAGGTTCATGGGATGGGGCCTTAGAATCTGTAGTCCCACTCCTGTGTTTAGAGATGAGAAGGTGGATTTGCCTGAGTCACACAAGGATTCCTTTGGCAGAGCTAAGGACTGCCCTAATAGCCAATCCGTTTTTAGTTTCAGGGAGCAACAGATTGTTAAGGTCTTCAGGCTTTGAAACCAGTAGACAGAGTCAGTCCTGCCTTCCTGGCTTCTAGCTCATGACTTTGGACTAGCTACATAATCTCTAAAGTTTCATCTTCTCATCTGTAAAACGATAGCAGTAGAAAGCTACTCTCTTGGGAATGTAACGATGTGACGTATAGGTCACTCAATATGTCATGATACATTGCTAAGTTAGTAATAGCTGTTATGTGGTAGGCTCACACTCCTATGTATAAGTACTCAGAGAATGGCTTGTAAGTGAACTTGACCCCTTTTGGTGCTGGGCAGGCAAGAGTGCCCCCCCCCCACCCGCAATTCAAAAATTAAAGCAAAGCAGTTTATAAAAAGTATTTTTTAAAAAAGATTTTATTTATTTATTTGATTGAGAAAGGGGGGGGAGTACAAGCAGGGGAAGCAGGAGAGGGAGAAGCAGGCTTCCTGCTGAGCGGGGACCACAATGTGGGGCTCGATCCCAGGACCCTGGAATCATAACCTGAGCCGAAGGCAGATAGATACTTAACGACTGAGCCACCGAGGTGCCCCAAAAGTATGTATTTCTGTATAAAATTGTCAGGTAGGACTGCTAGAAGCCGCAACAAGTCAGATACCTGAACCTGCTTGAAGCCATTCCATACTTGCCCTATGGGAAAATTAAGAGTGAAGGCACTTGTAGATACCTGGATAAAAACTGGAGCCAGGAAGTAACGATCAATCAGACTTCTTTGAATGATAAGAATGGGAGAAATCGGCTTAATTGAAGTAAGGATAACATGCCTAGACAACAGACTGCTGCACTGGAGAAATGAGGAAGTATCATGGTCTCACAGATGTGCTGGGCCTGAACACTAATATTCAAAATGACTTCCCTATTACAACATGGAGCCGGGGGAGGGGAGTAAATGATGAGTGCCTACCCCACGGGGTTATGGGGTTTTACGTGAACTATTAATACCTGAAATGTGCTTGATCAAAATAGTTCCTGGCACTGAAATACTGTGTAAGTATTAAATAGTACATATCCTTTGATAGAAGAATAGCTGGCTGAGAAGAAAAATTGAGCAATCTGAATGTACCAGGCAGTTATTGAGTTATTTCTACCCAATGTCTTTATTCCATTTAATTATTCTCTCTATAATGGCCTTATGTAGCACTTTTTATACTTCATACCTGCAGTCGGCTCAGTCCCATGGACATGGATAATCCTTTGTGTGTCAGACATCTAGTATGTCTGTTGCCTTCCCTTGAAGCCTGTTGTGCTCCATGGCTGGTGTGACAGCCATGAAAACGTATCAATTCCCTGAACAACCACTAGGAGGCATTACTACCCTGTTGAGAATACTGGGCCGAATTCTTTCCCTCAGGTTACACATTTACTGCTTAGATTGTGTCTCCATTGACTCCAAAGTCTCTTCCATGGCGACAATAGCAATATTGACAGTGATAAAGATAATAGAATAGTTAGCATTTCTTGAACTCCTGTGTCAGCATTTTTTTCTTTTAAAGGTTTTATTTATTTATTTGACAGAGAGAGAGAGAGATCACAAGTAGGCAGAGGCAGGCAGAGAGAGGAGGAAGCAGACTCCCTGCTGAGCAGTGAGCCCGATGTGGGCCTCAGGCCTCGATACCAGGACCCTGAGATCATGACCTGAGCCAAAGGCAGAGGCTTTAACCCACTGAGCCACCCAGGCGCCCCTGTGTCAGCATTTTGCTAAGTGTTTTAGGTCTACCTATGACCAGCTCCCTTAAAACCTCTCCACTTGAGGTTCTGCTGTCTTCATTTTGCAGATGAAGAAACAGGCTTAGGTCCAAGACCTATGTGAGGTGTTTTGTGTAGACAAGGTTGTACTTGAGCTAAGTGCTGAAGAATGGGATTTGGATACAAAGCTGGCTATCTAAAGAAAAAAGCCCTATAAGTAAAAGTTCTACATGGACTGACAAGTTTAAGACCCTGTGAATGGGTTCAGGGTTTAGAATAGGAGGTTAGTGGGAAGTCAAAGCTAGAGGAGAATTTAGAGGTTATCAGGGATAGTGATTTTCAGAGTTGAAAACTAGCCAAACCTATTTTGGGAATGAAATCTTATACATAAAACAATTTAAATGGTATTGCTATGAAAAGTGTAAGTCTTAGTAGATAATATTGGCTTATAAAGACCGGAAAAATGATGTTTTGGTGAATGCAGTCTTAGGTTGACCTTTGAACCCAATTTTTCCTGTATTTCTGTCATAGAAGTAAATGCAAATGGTTACATTTCCTAACGCCTCATGTTCAATTCTAGAAGGACAGGAAAAAGGGCGCCTGGGTGGCTCAGTGGGTTAAAGCCTTCGGCTAGGGACATGATCTCAGGATCCTGGGATAGAAGCCTGCATTGGGCTCCCTGCTCTACCGGGAGCCTGCTTCCTCCTCTCTCTCTGCCTGGCTCTCTGCCTACTTGTGATCTCTCTCTCTCTCTGTCAAAAAAAAAAAAAAAATTAGAAGTGACAGGATAGGAAGGTTACCCCAAAACAACCCAAAAGCACAGATTAACTTTAGCCTGTTAATATGCATTATAGTTGAATAGGTTTTATGTTTAAAAAAAACACTAAAGAAATTGTTCGACATGCAACAACGAACTGTGAGCACGGATGAGAATTCCTTATGCTGCCTACATCTTTACTCTGCAGAAGGAGAGCCCAAAGTGAAGGGTTAAGGGGAGTGAGTCGCTTAGACCCATGGAGCTCAGCTGGAGCCATCTGCGGGCACTCAGCCCCTGAGTCCTGGCCCAGGGCTACTCTGAGTGACCAGTCCTGACATCCGGTGTGGCGGCATGCCGCAGCCTGGCTGACCCACCCCTCACCCGAGAGGGCCCTGGCCGCTGGCCCATCTCCCTGCCAGATAAAGCCTCAGACAGAGAGCAAACAGTGTGCGGCTCCAGGAGCCAGTGCGGGTCTGATCCAGCCGTGGTTTGTGCCCCTGCCAGCCCCAAGCTGTCCCCTGCTCCTCTGCTCTCTTTTGTATCACTTCCCTTGCTGTGGCCAGATTGGAACTCTTTTTTTCTTTTCTTTTCTTTTTTTTTTAAGATTTTATTATTTATTTGACAGAGAGAGATCACAAGTAGGCTGAGAGGCAGGCAGAGAGAGAAGAGGACACAGGCTCCCTGCTGAGCATGGAGCCCGATTCGGGCCTTGATCCCAGGACCCCGAGATCATGACCTGAACCGAAGGCAGAGGCTTAACCCACTGAGCCACCTGGGCGCCCTCTTTTTCTTTTTTTAAGCTTATTTATTTTCAGTAATCTCTAAACCCAACATGGGGCTCAAACCCATGAGTTACCCACTTAAGAGTCGCCCCCTTCTCTTCCGACTGAGCCAGCTAGGCGTCCCCACATGGGACTTTTTTTTTTTTTAAGATTTTATTTATTTATTTGACACAGAGCGATCACAAGTAGGCAGAGAGACAGGCAGAGAGAGGAGGAAGCAGGCTCCCCGCTGAGCAGAGAGCCTGATGCGGGACTCAATCCCAGGACCCTGAGATCATGACCTGAGCCGAAGGCAGAGGCTTTAACCCACTGAGCCACCCAGGCGCTCCACCCACATGGGACTCTTGAGCAACAGACAGACCCCGGCGAGCGTGAGAATGGTGCCAGCTCTGTAAGGAGGGTTTTCCAGGCCACAGAGGGCCTTGGCATCCCCACTCCTCTGGGCGGCTCAGAGCCCGGCCCTGTCAGCCTCAGTTTCAGTATCAGGGTGCGGCAGCGTCGCCGGGTGGGGCGCCGTGTTACCAGGGTGCAGACACGTGGTGACAGGTGGTGGCTCAGGGGCATGGGGAGAACAGGCGGGCTGCCCACCCCTGGGATTTCTAAAGCACCGTTTATCATTATTTGCCTTTTGAAAAAAGCAGTCTGCTTATAAATGGCAGGATGTTTAGAGATTTAACTTGCTCTTTTTTTTTTTTCAGAGAAATGTTCATATTGAACCATTGTTAGGATATGTTTCTTTTTATTTATTATTTATTTTAATTTTTTTTGAGAGGGAGAGTGGAGGGGAGGGGCAGGGAGAGAAAGAGAAGCTCAAGCAGACTCCCTGCTGAGTGCAGAGCCCAGCATAGGGCTCGATCCCATGACCCTGAGATCATGACCTGAGCTGAAATCAAGAATTGGATGCTTAACTGCCTGAGCCACCCAGGTGCCCCTTAGGAGATGTTTCTTATCATAGTATAATTAGCATTTTTGTTTGGAGAATGCATTTTGTTGCTTCTGAAGAGAAGGACAATACCACCTGCAAGCGATGATTTTGTATAGAAATTTTTTTTTTTAAGATTTTATTTATTTCTTAGAGAGAGAGCATGAGAGGAGAGAGGTCAGAGGGAGAAGCAGACACCCCGCCGAGCAGGGAGCCCGATGTGGGACTTGATCCCGGGATTCCAGGATCAGGACCTGAGCCGAAGGCAGTTGCCTAACCAACTGAGCCACCCAGGCGTCTCTAGAAATTTTTTAACAGTAAGTTCATACACAAACCTTTGGCTGCACACAAGGCTCTTACTTAATAATAAATTAAACTGATCCTAACAGGGAGCAGGTCCCCAGGAGCAGGTCCCAGTGTGTCACTCTGATGGGGAAGACTTTTCTCAGAGGCTCTGTGGTCATGTTGCAGGAGAGGGAGAAGGTTCTGCTTTTCCCAAAGCTGGAGGTCTGACCTTGATAATACTGCCATGCATTCAACCACCCGCTTCTCATGGTGCAAAGCCTTTGACCGCTCCGGGAGCTCCGTCTTTGCAGCTGAGAAGGGGGAGCCCCACTGCTTCCATTCCGGGCGTGTTGAGACAGAAACCTGAGGTAACCACGTGTAAAGTATCAACAAGCGTGCCTGGCGCAGAGGCGGCCCCGAAAGTCGCCAAGCTCAGCATTTTCTTTCACATCGGCTCCCTTCCGTCCCCTTTAATTTAATTATTCACATTTAATTCAAAGGTAATCCATGACTGTGGTGGAAAAATTAGAGAACACATATCAACAAAAAGGACAAGAAGGTGACCCCAAAGCTTCTGGTTTGCATAAGTAGTTTTTTTGTTTTTTTGTTTTTTTTTTATCCTGTTTTCTTTATTCTGTGTGCCTGGAGTGGGAAGTTTCTTCATTTGTGTTTAGAGGGGGGTCAGAGAGGTGATAACATGGCCCCACTTTGCAAATGAGGAAACTGAATTCCAGAAAGAGGAAGTGCCTTCTGCGAGGTCACAAAGATAGTAGGAAGGTTAAGCTGATTTCTGAAACTCGTATTTTCTGAGTCCAGGCCCAGCACTTCCGTCAGGCCCAGGAGGGGCCTCCGAGGTGGGTCTCAGACACCTGTCCCTGAACTGTCACGTGTGCCAGGGGCCTGTGCCCGGAACACCACGTTTCCCTCATGACCACCTGAGGCACTTAACATTCCCCACTGAAGACAGACTCCTAAGTTCTAGAGTCCCAGGAATGGGCGGGTTGTGAAAAACAACGCAGTTACGTGGGGTTTTTGAGCCTCTCCGTTTTGCTTTCCCACATTTTGCACTGTCCTTAGGCCTGCCAACACGTAAGTGCTATCCTGAGCTTTTCCCTTACTTTAAAGGGTGCTCTAAACTCTGTGTTTGCTTTGTTTTCTGGCCTTTTCTTCTAGCTGGCTGTCTTGGGGTTCCCAGCAAATATTTCCATTGTTTACTAAGAGAAACAATCATGCACTGTTTTAATAGCTGAGGTGACAAATATGCATTGTTTCAATGGTTAAAATTGTGCATTGAGGTGGAGGTCAAGTGGACTGTGGGCAAATTGTTTCCTGAAGGTCTACTATTATAATTCTAAAGAATGCCAAAAAGATAGTGACGTCAGCCCAGGAACCCCAATTGGATGATAATTGTAAGTTATCACGTGCGACGTAGGCCCTGCCCTACGCTGCTCCGAAGGCTGCACAAACCTATCTCCCGTGCCAACAAGGCAGCCAGATCTGGGAGCCCAGAGAGTCAAGTGAAGCATGACGAGACCTTCATTTACTCTGTTTGCCCATCTGTAAGAGGGGGCAGTTGGGCTCGAGGTGGCGTATACCTCACATGGTGGCCTGCGCCCCCTCCGTGTCATACCCAGGAGCAGAAGGACCACAGTGTTCTTCCATCTGAGCTCTGACTCGGCCTCATTCATCACTTCGGGCCGAGGAGGCCCTGGATATAGACAAGTTTGCTGCACTGGGACCAGAAGGCCGACAAGGTCCTTTCCAGCACCGACATTCGAGGATTTGGCAACTTCCCCCCCCCCGCCCCCCAAAAAGAAGGTTGTTTCTTTGTAAAGATGGCAGGGGGAGGCAGTCATCTTCCCGGAGAGGGAAGGAAAAATGTCAAATGCATACAGTGGGTGACAGTTCAGCCGAGGCCATATCAAGCTATGTAAGAGGCCTTTTTGTTCTAAGGGGATAAGGCAACTAATTGGTAGTATTTGGTCAAGATTGGAAGAGTCTCTTAAAACTTGGTCTTCCTGCAACTTTGTTAAGAGTTCCGGCCCCCTTGGTACAGATGTAGAAGCAGAGCTCAGAGAAGGGATACAACGTAGCCCAGAGGAAATGGCACAGCCAGGACTAGAACCCAGGGCGTGACTTCCTCAGACCTGTGCTCTTCCGCACGTCTCAGCCAAGAGGAGAAGCTGCTAACAGGCCTGACACTGGGCTTCATGGTGGCTCAGACGCCCGCTTGGGGAACATGAATACCCACGGAAGCCCCAGAGGGAAGCAGGTTCTTTCTCAGAAAGGGTCACTGTGTGGGGAAGGATGCCGATGAAGGCGCAGACCGCCAGGGCCCGGGGGTTGGCTCCACAGCGGCCCCTGGGTCACCTCACATCACTCAGATCAGCGGCAGGCAAGTTGTGCCCAACAACTTCAGGTTGCACATTGGGGACTGAAGCTCTGCGGCTGCCTGGGGTGGGAAGGGCACAGCACTCAGTCTGGAGACCCGCATTTGGCTCCTGGCAATACCATTATGCAAGCCTGGGCAAATTACTTTGTTCCTTGAACCTGGGTCTTGTCATCTGTAAAATGGAACTAATTATACTACTTCATAGGGTTATTACAGGGTTTAAATAAAAAGACCAATAACCTTGCCGAACGCTTAGTAGGTGCTAGGCACTGTTCACCTGTGTGAACTCAATCTTCAGGGCAGCTCTCAGAGAGGACGTGCTATTCCTCTCTCCAGTTTAGGAAAAGTAATTTGCTTGATGTTGTGTAGCTGGAATTGGAACCTGGACAGTCCAGCTTCAGAGTAGCTGTTCAGTGGGGATCTTAGAAAAATACATTCTCAGGCTGGTAAATACTCGGGTTAGATAAATACATTCTGAATCCTAGACAACGGCCTTATTTTTTTTTAATTTTTAAAATTTGTATTTATTTATTTGAAAGAGAGCGCAAGCAGGAGGCGCGGGGGAGAAGGGAGAGGGAGAGAAGCGGATACCCCACTGAGCAGGGAGCTTGATGCGAGGCTCGTTCCTAGAACCCTGGGGTCCTGACGTGAGCCTAAGGCAGCTGCTTAACTGGCTGAGCCACTCAGGTGCCCCAGGACAACAGCTTTTAAAGACTATTTAAGGTACATGGGACCTTAGAAGGGCCCTAGGCTAACTGGCTGTTTGTTGAACGAGGACCCCAGGGACCAGAGGGTGAGAGACCTGCTAGAGCTCTTGGTAAGTGTGGCAGAGCCAAAGGGAGGACCCAGGCCTCGGGGCAGCCACGCCTAATCACGGTGCCTGTGGCTCACAGTCCTGGCGTTCTGCTCTGGGAAACACAACCCAGTGTGAAAGTGCATTCCCTTCCATTATCATTACCGCAGGGCCTCTTAAGGCACCACCACGTGCCCACATGTATCCATTAACCCCATCTCCAGACACATGAAATAATGTGCGTCTCAAATGATAACAGAAGAATACAGCACTATGCAATGCTCAGTGGTAATACAGGCCTCCAAAAACCTGCATTCTAGAAGACATGGATAAAAAATTATACCAGAATGGCTGCCTATGGGGCAGGGGAAGGGGAGGGACCCACGGGGTAAAGGGGAACACATAAAACAAGAGGGGATTAGCCGGGACCAATGATGACCTCGAGCCATCACCTAGGGGATAGAATTAACTCATCCCATTGCACCAAGGGGCCAAAAATAACACTGAGTAAAACTAAGAGCCTGAATGAAATCACTTTGCCTGAAACACGTCGGCTCTGGGCTCAAGGAGGAAAGGTGGGGACACATCGTGGGCTGCCTCACAAAGGCTGAGTCCTGGAAGAGTGTTCCTGGGCGGGACAAGTGAGGTCAGGCGAAAGTCAGTCACACCTACCTCTGAGCTCAAGCTCCAGGTGCGAGGCCACAGGAAGAGCCTCCCAAACCCTAGGAAAGGAGTGAAGAGCTGCACCTGGGTTAGTGTCGAAGGTCACACAGTCACCTGCTGTCACGCCTTCCTCACCAAGGTTTAGCCAAATCCAAATCCACTATCAGGAAGGTTCTAAGGATGTCAGGAAGACATGGATAGAAGCCAATAATCCCATGATTGTATGATGATTGTAGACTTCGTTGCCACAAGGGTCTTGCTAGGCACTGACCCAAGTGGCCCACGCATCCACCTCCCATGCCAGCAACATGCCTGTGAGAATCAGGTGAAGGAAGACGGCGTCTTCACCACTTGGCTTGCCCATCTGTAGACGGGGGACAGTTGGATGTAGACCTCCCTTCACAGCACACCTGGCCGCTGGCACCTCTCTGGGGAGTGGTCCACCCCCCAACCCCCTCCTCCGCCTCTCAGCCCCCCGGGCACCGAGCCTGCAGTTCTGGGCTCAGGCCACCAGGTGGCAGCATGGGGGAAGAAAGCGGGTTCCCAATACCGGGCTGAGGACGCCCAGATTTGCCTGTGCGCCAAAGAAGGGTTCCCCCTGGTCCTTCGAGAGTGGCTCATTATTACACATAGAATGAGGCAGAAACCTGTAAGCCTAGTGGCTGGGGAGGGGCAGCAAGGAGAAGCAGGAATGATTTTCTAGAAAGTAAATCTCTAGGCCTGTCAGTCCTTGCCCATTCACCACCACAGAGGTGGGTGACTGTGTGTGTGTGTGTGTGTATGTGTGTGTGAATGTATGAGTGGCTGTGTGTCTATATGTGGACGTGCGTGGGTGTGTATATGTGTAATTGTGTGAGGGTGTGACTGGTGACTCTATACAGGAGTGTGGCGGTGGGGGGAAGAGGCAGCCTCAGGTGTCGCCAGCGAGGCGGGGAGGAAACCATAAAACCTGGGCGATGTCCTCTTTATCAGCAGGCCCTTCTCCTGGGTCAAGAAGGGCAGAGCCCAAAGTTCACATAGATAGTAGCAACTGGGAGGCATGAAGCATGACGGTGGCATTGGGGAGCAGGAGGCGGCTCTCCAGTGGGACAGGAAGGGCCGACACTAAGTTCCACTCAGGCCCAGACTTAAGAATGGACTCCGGGCACAGCAGAGCTCGGTTCCAAGGACCCCAGCTGTTTTCAGGTGGGGCCGGCTCTCCCTGGACTTTAGATCCTCTACCTGTAAACTGGCAGAACTGATTGGGCCACCTTCCTGGCTGTGTGTGAGGAGTAAGAGAGCCATGTGTGGGGCGCCTGGGTGGCTCAGTCGGTTAATCAACGGCCTTCAGCTCAGGTCATGATCTCAGGGTCCTGAGATCAAGCTCCGCATCAGCGGGGAACCAGCTTGTCCCTTTCCCTCTGCAGCTCCCCCTGCTTGTGCTTGCTCATTCTCTCACAAATGAATAAAAATAAAATCTTGAAGAAAAAAAAAAGAAAGCCATGTATGAAATGCTCTTAGAAGGCCTAGTATGTGATGAGTATGTGTCTGTTGACTGTGGAGAAAACATGAAATCATGCTGTTCTAGAAGGCCCTTGTACGGGCCTGGTCCTTACCCGGCACTCATAAGGTCAGTCTCCTCTGCCCGTCCCCAGCCTTCCAGAAAGGACCTTTCTAATGGTGGAATGGGCCTTGTTGGAAAGCCGTAGGTGCCCTGTCTCTGGGAAAGGGGAATTTTCAGGGGGACAAGCCTGCCTGGAGGCCAACACCTTCTAGATCCAACGTCAGCTCTGACACTGCCCCCTCCAGGCAGCTTCGAGTACTGACTCACGCTTCCTCTTGTTCAAGTTCGCCCGTGTTTTCTCTTTTCTCGGTATTAAGGACTGGGTGGGGAGCGGTTGGTGTCATCAGGGATTACTTTGAAACTACCACTCCACTTTCGGAGCTGGCTTGAGTCAACTGGTCACCATGGAATTTCTTTTTTTAGTGCGTAAACACCCAAGATTGAGGCAGCTGTTACCCTGTCCGGGGCGGAAAGCAGCCTGTTGGTGTGGAGTTGCCTGGCTCATATTTCTAGGGCAAACAGATGCCATGTCTCTCAACTCACGGATTAGGGAGCCCAGAAATCGTGCTTTGGAGACCACATGTCTAGTTATGTCTAGTTATTCAGGTGACTTAAGCTGGGAAGCCCTCTCTGAATGTCAAAGCTACAAGATACAGGACACGTATGGTCACTGGGGTGCTCCGTGTCTTAGGGGCCAGCCCAGGAGGCAGTGAGCGCTGAGTGCCAAGTTGGTGAGGAAACTCTGTTTTGGAGCCAAAGCATAAAAAAACCCCACACGCACACACACAAAAAACCCAACCACAAACCACTGAGCCTTTAGTGAGTGCTTGTTTTGTGCAGGTTCTGAACCCAGGGAGGGCCTCTGAGGGGAGAGGATGAAGGAGCTGGAAATTTATAGTAGGAGGAATTATGCTGGATGGGGTAAGGCCCTCCAAGAGGTGGGGACCTCATGAACAAAGGCATGGAGGTAGGAACATATACATGAGGAAGAGTTTGGTTGGAACAGAGAGTTTACAACAATAAAGCTTTAGTTGGTTAGTAAAGAGGGGGGAGGGGCAGAGGAAGAAAGAGAGAATCCTGGAGCAGACTCCCCACTGAGCACGGAAGTGGGGGCTCCATCCCAGGACCCCGAGATCATGACCTGAGCCAAAACCAAGAGCCAGATGCTTACCTGACTGAGCCACCCGGGCGCCCCAGCAGGAAATACACCCACCACACATCCATTGAGTGTCTTCTGTGGGCTAAACACTGTTCAAATCACCAGGATGAAGTAGGTGAACGAAAGTCCTTCCTCTTTGGAATTCTAGTTTAATATATAAAAAATCATAAATATGATTTATTATAATAATAAACAATAACAATATAAATAATGATAGCTCACATTTATTGAGAGCTCACGATATGCTTCACACTGTTTGAAGTATTTTATATTTATTTACTCTTTTAATCCTCAAAATACCCACGTAAAGGAGGCCTGGGTCTTGTCTCTAGTTCACGGATGAGCAAGCTTAGGCACAGAGCTGTGGAGGCAGAATCCAAACCCAGAGCTGGTGCTCTGACCACGACACTTTCCTACTCCAGTAGCCTCAGTAAGGAGGGCTGAAAGATCAGGTTGCCAGGTAATGTGGACCAGTCTGGAGGGGGGCAGAGGCCAGGCAGGGGAGTGGGGATCCAATGCTTTCAGACTAATCCGGGCGCATGTGTGGAGTCATTTAGGGGGCAGGAGGGACTTGGGGGACCAGGGGACAGCGCAGCCTCCTGGCCACACTAAAGAGGAGGGGAGGCATGAAGAGGAATCAGTAGATAGTGCTTGGAACATTCCTCAGGCCTTACCTTGCCTGGAATTAATGAACTTGGCTGATCGCTCCCCATCAGAGGACTGACAGTTTACCGTGGATTATTTTAATTAGTATCGATCATTCATGAGGGGTGAGAGGGCCTTTCTGGTAGGTCCGAGCCCTGAGCACACAAGGAGCCTGAAGGGCCTCCCAGGTTCCGCCAGAAGAGAGGATGATTTGCAGTGTCCGGACTCCCTCTTGGCAAATTCCATCGGCCAACCCCTAAGCTCCGCCTTCAGGTGAGCCACAGACCCACTCCCACTCCCTCACCCCTGCTCCCCTCCCAGCCCGGCCCAGTGGGACCCCTCACAGTTCTTTATCAGAAGTCCAAGTCCCAACCCCTTACTGGTGGGCAGCTTGCTAGTCCTGTGCGTGCTGGGACCCTGCTTCCGTGGGGTGGTGGTGGTGGGGTGGTGCGTTCCCCTGTTCTTGTCTATCTGCCTGCCAACCGCTGCCCTGCCTGCTCTGGACTCCCAGAAGCACAAGCCGACTCCCTGTTTTAGCCTCTTGCAGCTTGGGTCCATGCTTCCTGAGCGGCTGCAAGACCCCACAGTTAAGAGAGCCCAGCTGCTGCCTTTGCAGCACCCCTCCCCACACCTGTGGGGGCGCCCTCTTGGCCTCTAGCTGTCTTCCGCCCCAGGGAAAGGTCCGTCCCCTGAAATCCCAAGAGGGCTTGGACCCTCAGGTCAACCTTCCCACCAGGGTCCCCGCTCTCTCGGTGTCCCCCTCCCCCCTACCTTCTCCCTCCCACCCGCACTTTGCTCGGACCCCCAAAACACAGGGTCAACATCGCACACATACCCCCTCTAGGGTGAAGGGGGGGCAGTGCTGAGGTTCCCCCTTGTGCTGGCAATGGTGTCAAGAATGAATTTTAGGGGGCGCCTGGGTGGCTCAGTGGGTTAAAGCCTCTGCCTTCGGCTCAGGTCATGATCTCAGGGTCCTGGGATCGAGCCCCGCATCAGGTTCTCTGCTCAGCGGGGAGCCTGCTTCCCCCTCTCCCTCTGCCTGCCTCTCTGCCTACTTGTGACCTCTCTCTCTCTGTCAAATAAATAAATAAGATCTTTAAAAAAAAAAGAGAGAGAATGAATTTTAGGATTGCCCTTTAAGAATGTCCTCAGCCCGGCAGGGCCCTTGAGGGCTGGGGATTCCCGCCCGGGAATTTTTCCAATATTCTGCCAGCTGTTTCTGCTCTTTCAGTGGTTTTATTATTTTCCTTTCTGTTCCAACCCCTCCTTTCGCTTTCAGTATGGCAGGTCAGGCCAAATGGCGGCAGAGGGTGGGGACCTGGCATTTGCTGAGGCAGGAGCTGCGGCCAGGGCCAGCTGTGCCTAGGGAGGGGATGGGACGAAGAAGGAAACAGGAGGTGAACAGGGAAGTGAGACCAGCAGCAGGGCGGTGGCGTCTGGGTCTTCTGGTGATTTTCGCGTCATTCAGCTCTGGGCACAGGGCCTCGGCTTCTTCTGGCCCCCATCGAAAATGCACGTGTGCTCCTTGGGAGGGTGACACATTAACCCAGTGACACCAATCCACTGGGCAGATGCTCTAGCTGCTGCCTGACAGAGGGGGAGACCAAGGAGAGAACACATCAGTGGTGGAGAAGAGCGCAGGAAGAGCTGGGGGCGGGGAGCACGTGCTTGGGGCCGTGCCGGATAAAAGGGGTGAACCCCTACCTGGGAGGACTTTTTTTTTTTCCACTGCATAATTAGGTTCCAAGAGGGTGGGTGGGGTGAATAGGGTCCCTTGGTGAGATCGTTTCCCTGGTGTGATGTGGGCCTCATAGCACCTGCTTGGGCCACTGGGTCTGCGTGGGTCCGTTGGACAATTTCCAGATGGGACAGCCTCTGGTGTCCGGCTTCAGATAAGGATGAAACTTGGCTGCATGTAACAGAAAAGCAAAATAAGGGCTTAAATCAGAGAAAGCTTTATATACCTCTCCTGTAAATGAATAGTAGAAGCGGACAGTCCTGAGCATTTTTCAAAGCAGACTTAAAGGAAGAGATACCCAGGCACCCCTCATTTTCCTGACTCTACGTCCAGGCATTTTCCACAAGCACGCAGCTCGTTCTGCACAGAGCTTGATAAATGCTCCCCGTATGGTCTTCTCTCCCTCCCTGTCTCACTTTCCCATGGTCCCATGAGCCTCCTGGGCTCCCCTTCCAAATCCTTGTCTTAGGGTCTGCATCTGCAGGGACCCAACCAAGATGCTAACATTTTTGAGCCCTTACTGCATGCGAGGCATTGTCTCATTTCTTCCTCTACCCTGGGTGATGGGATCCAATTATTAAGTCCTAGTTTAGGGATGAAGCCATAATTTGCCTGGGGGTCACTCACCACTGGAGCCAAGGCTCAAATCAGGCTGATCATTTTGTGGCTGATCATTTCCTTGGGATGTGTTCCTCAGCCAGAACCTCAGGTCAGTAGGTGCACATTTCCAGGCTTTTGACCTTGTTCTGCCCAACGGCCTCTGAGTAAAGTCAGGTCCAAGTGCTCCTCCTATCCAGCTGTGTGGGGACCACTCACTTCTCATTGCAGGGGCTCCTGGGTCTTTCCAACCCAGCCCCTGTGAGGACATTCCACCCAAATCTGTCTCTCTTTTTTTTAATTCAGAAAGGATTATTATTATTATTAATTAATTACTTTTTTAGAGAGGGGGAGAGAGAGAAAGAGAGAGAGGCTGGGGGAGGGGCAGCGGGAGAGAGAAAATCTTAAGCAGGCTCTGCACACATTGGGGAGCCCCACATGGGGCTCGATCTCACAACCCCGAGATCATGACCTGAGCGGAAATCAAGGGTTGGTCGCTTCACTGATTCAGCCACCCAGGCGCCCCCAGCAAGTATTAATATTAACAAGTCAGTCAGCCTTATGCTAACAGATACGCAGCAGCTGTCTGTGAGTTGAACTGAAAAGGGATGGAGCCAAGTAAATGAGTTCCTGACCCAGCAGAATAGTCCGTTTCCTGCCTCCCCCTCAGCTTTCCTGGGAGGGCAGCCCTTGCCCAGCTCCCCGCCCTGGAGCCTGCGGGCGGAGGTGCGCGGGTGGGCAGACAGGAAGGAGAGGGAAGGATCAAGGAGGAAGGGCACCTGGGTGGCCACTGTGTGGCGAGGGCCTGGGGAGGGAATCTTTGATCGCACAGCTCTTCTCGCGCATTCCTTTTCTTAACAGAAATACTGGAGTGGTGGGGGGTTGGGTGGGGGGAGGGCTGTGCCCCGGCTGCCTATCTCTCTCCCCCTTAGATGTCTGAAGAGCCAACCAGCCACTCCCCAACCCAGGCGTGCCAAACGCCTGAGGGCGGCAGGCAGGCGTGCAGGCCGCTGGATGGAGGCACGGGAATCCTTCCCTCCCCGGCGTGTGAACACAATTCAGATGTTCTTGCTGAGCTCCAGTTGAGGGCTGTGCCTGCCCGACCCCCTTTCTAATAAAACTCTCTTAGCGGGCTTTATAGTAACCCAAACACGTCCACATCAGGGAACCCCTTTGATCCTTCCAGTGCCTTAAAATGGGCTGTGCCAGGGAATCATTATCCCCATTTTACAGATGGGGAAGCCGAGGTTCTGGTTAAAATGATGGTTCTGGGGTGCCTGGGTGGCTCAGTGGGTTAAAGCCTCTGCCTTTGGCTCAGGTCATGATCTCAGGGTCCTGGGATCGAGCCCCACATCGGGCTCTCTGCTCAGCGGGGAGCCTGCTTCCTCCTCTCTCTCTGCCTGCCTCTCTGCCTACTTGTGATCTCTCTCTGTGTGTCAAATAAATAAATAAAATCTTTAAAAAAAAATAAAATGATGGTTCTAAGGAACATGCTATTGCTCCAGACTTCTGTAGCCTGTCGACGAATCATCATGCCGTCGTAGTGATGACAATGTCCATTCAACTTTCTTACAGGCAGTCACCACGGGAGGCTCTTTGTCTTAAGAAAGTGGTCTTCCAGGCCTCAACTGAACAGTCTCAGGTGGATAGTTAACAGTAGAGCTGGGATTTGAACCTGAGCTCTCCAACTCCAGAGCCAGGGCTTCTCAGAGTGTGGTCCCTAGACCAGGATCTTGTAAGAAATGCACATTCTCGGGCCCTGCCCCTGACCTACTGAGCCCTGGGCGGGGCGCCGGGCAGCCTCTGGTTTAATGAGCCCTCCAGGTAATTCTGATGCACTCTCACATTTGAGAACTGCTGTCCTAATACATTCTTTTGTTTGTTTATTTATTTTTAAAGATTTTATTTATTTATTTGACAGAGAGAGATCACAAGTAGGCAGAGAGAGGAGGAAGCAGGCTCCCCGCTGAGCAGGGAGCCCGATTCGGGCCTCGATCCCAGGTCCCTGAGATCATGACCTGAGCCGAAGGCAGAGGCTTTAACCCACTGAGCCACCCAGGCGCCCCTAATACATTCTTTTAACTCAGTGCATTTCAATCCTGGCTGCACAGTCGAATTACTTGGAAGCTTTAATAAATAAATACCAGTGGTGCGCCAGACCAGAATCTCTGGGGTGAGGCTTCAGCATCGGTATTCTTAGAAGCTCCACAAGCGGACTTGTCTGCCTTTGACATGCACCGCACCAGGAAGGTGAGCCCCAGAAAGTTCCACATTTTACCAGAAGTTTCTAGAGTCGAATGAGAGGGCAGCCTCTTCCAGAAAATCCTGGAGGGCATGAGGGAAGACTTGGAGGAGTCTGGGAAGGAGAGACTCTGGGGCCCCAGCCCCTCCTTCTTGAGATGACTCCATGCCCGCCCAGGAAGCCCGCAGCCCTGCTGGGGCCACAACTGTTTGTCTTGGCTCTTGCCCAAGCAGGCGGTTCTGTGTGGAGCTGCAGCTCTTTTGTTTCTCTGGTTTAACTGCTGGCCCAGTTTTTCCAGGGCCGATTAGGTATTCCTTTCGGGTCCACAGGATTCCTGAAAACAGCTGTTTCCCCTTAGCACCGAAGCAAGGTGCAAGGCGGGGTCTGGGGAGGTGCAGTCTCCTGCTTCTGACTGTCTCACTCTGAGCCTCAGGTTCAAGGATGCATGAGTTTATCACTCGGGGTCCATCCAGGAGACAGAGAACACACCGGTCACTCTCCCAGAGAGAATCCAGTATGAAGAATTGTGAATTTTGTACTGATGGGTTGAAAAGACAAAGAGAATGGTGGAGGGTCCTGGGTCCCAAGCACAAGAAGCAGTAAGGAGGGATTCCTTAGGGCCAGAGGAACAAAGACAAGTTTGCAATTTTTCAAACTCAGTCGCTCCGAGGACCGTTTGCCGAGCTGAAAGACATTTGGGGAGGGGATACCCACTGGTGGTGCTGGTGTCCCTTTGGGGAAACCGTGAGGCTGGTCCTACATGTATTAGGGAATAAGCCAAACTGGAATTAATTGTTCCTCTTGGAATGAACTGCTGGCCATCAGATGGAAAAAGCCTTGCTCAGGTCCAGGGAGGCTGGGGCAGCTGGGTTCTGGCTGCTTGACTTCTCTTTGTCCTCGTGGACCCTCCCTCCTCACCTCAGCTTCACTCGCATCTCTCAGTTTACTTCTTTCCAGAACCAATCCCAAAAGTTTCTGGTTCAATCAATGAACCTTTACTGAACACCTAGTATGCCCCCGGCTCTGGGGACTCTGAGATACGGGAAATAGAGTAACAGCGCCCACATTCACCGGACTGCCTGACCCTACTCTAGGCATCTCCCATGCAGTCGCTCGTTTATGATTGGCGCTCATTTTACAGATGGGGACACTGAGGCACAGAGCCATTTGGTAACTGACAGAAGGTGCTTATTGAGCTGGGGAGTGGCAGAGCCTGAACAGGAACCCAATCGGTGTGACTCCACTGCCCGGATTCTTCAGCAAGTCACCTCATGGCCTCAAGTCCTAGAGAGCCAGACCTGTGAACAGCTGACCACCCCACAGATAGAGAAGGCCACATGGGGCGGGCCTTCCAGAACTGATAACTCATGTCATCCATTCAGTCAACTAAATCTTTAGACTGGGGTGCAATGTGAGCAAAAACAGACATTCTACCTGCTCTTGGGAAGCTTCTAGTGGACACACAGATATTAATCTAATTATCACACCCAAAAAGTTAGCTCCGATACACAGTTCCTTTGGCTATGAAGACGGCAATCACAGAGGTTTGTTATAAATGCAGAAATGAGAAGGTTACTTCCTGGGGTGCCTGGGTGGCTCAGTCGGTTTGCACGTCTGCCTTCTGCTCAGGTCATGATCTCAGGGTCCTGGGATCGAGTCCCGAGTCAGACTCCCTGCTCGGCCAGGAGTCTGCTTTTCCCTCTCCCTCTACTCTGCTTGTGCTATTTCTCTGGCAAATAAATAAAATCTTAAAAAAAAAAAGGCCACTTCCTGGAGAATGTGATGGTTGGGCTGGAACAGACAAAATGAGTGGGAGTTAATCAGTTGAAGAACAGAAAGAAGAGAGTTCCAGGCAGAGGGAACAGCATGTGCAAAGGCTCTGAGATTGGGGGCGGAGCATATGAGTATGAGGACTATGAGTCCCGCCACTGAACTCTGACCAGCTGACCTTGGCCAGTGTTCCCAGGCATGGAGCCCACCTGTTGGAACCCCCCCACTCCAGTTGGGAGCCCTATGGCCAAGCCTTCATGGATCATGCTGGAGGCTGTGTATCACCCAGTAGTGTGGGTACGAGTTCCCTCAGCTTCATGTAACAGGCTGGCCTCAGGGGAGAAAGCTCCAAAGCTGGAAGATGGTCAAGGGAACTACAGGGACAGTCCTGTTGGTTAGGGAGTGGGGCAAGACACCACTGAGTCTCTGAAGAATGAGTGAATGGGGGCACCATGTAAATGACCTTTGTAAAAAGAAGCCTGGGGCCACTGGGGGCCGCATGGGCCGTGATGGCCTCCTCCCACCGCCCCCAGAGCCTCCACGGGGAGTCCTGGAGCACTCAGTTCACGCCAATTAACTCCCACTCCTTGACTGGGTGGGGAGGCAACGATTAAGCCCATTTTACAAGGCAGGGAAAGGGAAAGGCAAGGCTAGCGAGGAAAGTTGGGGCTTGGGGCCACTTCTCAGCCTGACCCTTGGGAGGCAGCTTAGAGAATGAGATTCTGAGAAGCCATGCAAAGCTTTCGTACAGGATCCAGAGGCTCAGGGACGAATCGACAAGATCTTAGCCTCCTCATGGGTCAGGAAGGCGGGACAGACAGACTAGAGGAGAGGGAGCCACCACTTCCTGTCCCCAGCACCCTCTCTCTGCCCTGTTTACAGAAAACAAAGTGCCTTTGGCCGACTCTGGACTGGGTCCCCTGAAGCAATTAGAGCAAGCACGTCAGTGCTCCTCCTCCCCCTCCTGCCCTCGGACAGAGCACAGAGTGGCTGTCAGCCCAACGGGGGGGCCATGCTGGCATCTGCTGGGATCATCAGGCCTGGGGCCCCAACAACCCTCCTCCCCCACCCCAGACAGCACTGAACGTTGCCCAAAGCTGTCCAAGTTTCCATGGGCCCAGCCTCCTCGAGACTAATTGAAGGCTGTGTCATCCTCATCGCTGGGAATATCTGGTGAGAAGGCACATCACTGAATGGGCCCCTCTGGTTCCCAGTGGGAACGCGAGCCCCTCCCTTCCCGACTCCCCTTGCCTGCCTGAGGTAGGGCTTTCAGCAGAACCACCGGACCAGAGGCACTGAACAAAGATGATTTGAGTTCTCCGAGCCTCCCTTCAGGGCAAGGGTGAGGGTGTGCGCACAAATCCCCGTTGTGCCTTGTTGGGTTGGGGGCCCCATCCACCTCTCACACAAGGCCCCGGGGCTCTTGGAGGACAAGGGAACCATCCCGATGGCCTGATAGGGGCCAGGACCCAGGGGCTTGGGTAAAGACTCAGTCACTGACAGAGGACCAGCCGCCCATTGATTTGTGGGGGTCCAGAGACTCTCTGTGCCCCCTGAACACCCGACGCGATCTTTCCTCCCGGCCTGCTGTTGCTTGGATGGCAGAAGAGAAAACTTTCTCTCTCCCACCTGCCTCCCCCCCAGGCGCGGTGTGCTGGAGCCGGCTCACACAATCTTGCAAGAGTCCATTGTTAAATATTCAGGGATTCTGTGAAACGATGGTTAAGCACAGCCATCAGTGAAGATTAAATTATGTAACCCGGTGTTTCTCAACCTTTTGCTCATTTTTGCCTACTAAACAGCCTTTTCAGACATTTCCCCCCTAATTTCCTACCAACCTCCCCATAAAAGTTTAATGTCCCAGACATGCTATATGTCTGTTTATGCATTGAATGTATATCTGTACCTGATTTTATTTATTTATTTGAAAGAGAGAGAGAGAGAGTACAAGCAGCGGGAAGGGGCAGAGGGAAAAGGAGAAGCAGGCTCCCCACTGAGCAGGGAGCCCGACGTGGGGCTCAATCCCAGGACCTTGAGATCATGACCTGAGCTAAAGGCAGACACTTAACCGACTGAGCCACCCAGGCATCCCCAGCTCCCTATCTTTAAACCAGGAAGGAGGCCTACAGTGCCCAGGCTGGGGAGAAACAGCGTGAGGTAACGGGCTGAACACAGGGTTGGTCCTTGTTATTGCCAGAGTTGCCCGTGCCATCCCCCCACCTCATATGTTTGAAGCCCTAACCCCAGCAGCTTGGCAGGTGACTATATTTGGTAAGAGGGTTCTTAAGGAGGTAACTAAGTTAAAATGAGGCTATTAGGGTGGGCCTTAATCCAAAATAACCCGTGTCCTCAAGAACAGAGGGGTTTAGGACACACAGAGAGACACCAGGGGCAGGAATGCACACAGGGTCAGCCGTGTGGAGGGGAAGCAAGACAGCAGCTGTCTGCAAGCCAAGGAGTGGCCTCCGGAGAAAGCAAGCCTGTTGGCACCTTGATCTTGGCCTCCAGCCTCGAGAACTGTGAGAAAGTCAACTTGCTTATTTGTTTTATTTATTTGTTTGTTTAAGTTTAGTTATTTGAGAGAGAGTGGGGGAGGGGCAGAGGGAGAGACAGCCTTAAGCAGACTCTTCGCTGAGCACAGAGCCCGACGTGGGGCTCGATCTCATGACCCTGACATCAGCACTGGAGCCGAAACCAAGAATCATATGTACACTTGACTGCCTGCATCACCCAGGCGCCCTGAAAGTTAACTTTTTAAAACCATAGTCTGGTGTTCTGTTGTGGCAGCTCTAAAACACTTTAAGACTAAGAACTGTCTTTTAGAGGCACTGATTCTTTCTGCGTTAACTTGTGGAAGCCGTGTTTTCTGTGTGGGAAGTCTTGTTTCTCTGCTTATAAACAAATGGAGGCGTGATCCTGACAGATATATCTTTCCCGGGTCTTCAGAGGGCACAGTTCAATGCCAAGCACAGGGTGTGCGTACTTGGACCTCTGTCCCCACTGCCCAGCTTGCCCACCTGCCGGCAAGGGTGGGGAACCACCAAGATGCTATTCAAACTTCAGGTCAGGGGATCAATGCAGTGACTCCTTGAGCACTTTTCCAAAAATACTGATGCTAAAGAGCAGAGAATAGAGAATGTCAGCGTGCAGCTCAGGTCGTAAGAGAAACTGTCATGTCATGAAACTTGTATTTGGTTTTACATATTTGTAAACAAAGTCACTACAAATCATTCTAAGTGCTGTCAATTACGTTTGGGTGCCTGAGGTCCTCTGTGTTCCATTGTGGTGGTAAATGCATTTGTCGCTGTGAGTTACAACCCACAAAGTCGGAAAGAACCCTGAGCTACCAGTGTTCTTCAAGATGATGGTGGAAAAGCCGGTCTAATGTCCAGGGGCGGCTTGAGGTGGGGTGGGGGTGGGGCCTGGGCCCTCAGGGGAGGGCCTGGGTGGGCGGAGCCACATTGTCCGGGCCAATTGCCGGAACCCTGGCCTTGGGCTCCCCTGGGTTCTTTCCTCTCTGTGTTCTGGAACAAGGGACTTGACTTCCCTGGGCCTCAGTTTCCCGATCTTATAAACCTCCTCACAGGTGCGTTATGAAGATTACCAGGAACCAAAGAATGTGAAAGTACACACCCATTGAGGTAACAGGCAGTTTTGTTATTTTATCATTTTATTCAGGTCTGTCTGCTCTAGTAGGCAAATTGTTTCTTTTTCTACTATCTCAGGAGAAAGGAATGCACGTGCCTCCCGCCCCCTTGGGAATCCCTGGCTGGGGGTAGGCCAGGTGCTCAAGGGTATCCAGAAAGTTTTCAGAGGCTAAATCCCCAGGGGAGAGTCTTTTAAGGGTTTTATGCAGATAAAGCCAAATTCTGGTAAACTCTCAAAGCAGTTTCCAAAGGTGAGTCAATGTCCCCAGAGGTCAGGAGGAGTGGCCTCCCACCCTATGTCCACCCTATGTCTAGGAAACACAGGGGTCCGGACCTCCCGGTCTGGCTGTGTTCCCAGGAACATTGCCTGCAAGTCCTGAGTCACCGTGAGAGGCCATCCTGGGTTCTCGGGGGTGCAAGGCTGGGACATGACCCCCCACCCCACCCCAGGCGGTCCCATGAACCCAATGGCCAGGCCACGGCACACGTCTCTCCTCTGCACCAAACACCTCTCCGAAACCCATGTTGGCAAACCTGCTTCCAAGCAGCAAACTTGGACATGAGTAGAATATCTGGAATTCCTGGAGGATTTATAGCCCAGCAGCTGGGACAAGTGTGGGTAGCTGACCCCAACCCTACCCCAGCGCTGACCTGGCCTCCAGCTCTGGCACTGGTCTCCCTTCTCTGGCCCCAGAGCCACATCTAGGTGACCATCCCGGCCTGCATCCCTGGTTCAGAGCAGACAGTACCGGATGAGGTGTCTAGCGCTATAGATCTGCCTCGAACTCTCTGCATGACCTTTGGGAGGAGGGCAGTCCACCTCACCTCTGTTGACGTCAGTTTTCTCATCTGTAAAATGGGCATCAGAGATGGGTTACTGCTTGATTTTCTGTAAGAGTCAGATCTCGAACTGTTCTGTCTTTCTAAAATTCCAGGAAATGAACCAGAGGAGCTGAAACCAGTTTCCAGGCTGGTTTCCTCTCTGAACAGAGAAATGAGCACCTGTGTACCCAGGGATAGAGCCTGGGCATCTGGACTGTCACACCAGCCTCCGGGGTTTGGAATCTTGGGTGGGACCTGGGGCAGGCATCTGTTGTGCAGCCCACAGCAGCAGGGTGTGGACTCTGGACAGCACGGGGTGTACTCAAGTCTGGGGCGGGGCGGAGAGCGGGGTTATTCCCCACGCAGCTGCATTCTGCGCCAGAGTGGGGGAAACGGGGAACTTCTCTCCGGCGGCCCTCACCAGCTCTTCTCCCTTCTCCTCCGCTGTCTCAGTGCTGGGACCCCCTGCCTTAGTTTGGAGATGTCCGTTGCCCAGGGCTGATCAGAGGGACCCCCAAACCCCACCCCCACTCAGATCTGTCCCCAGATTGCTGCTGTCACCACCACCCCCCCAACACATGCTGTCACGCCACCTGCCCAGCTGTCCTTTGTGAGTCTGGAGACCAACAGCTGTTCTGGCTTGGACTTTCGCTTGGTGAAATTAATTCTCAAAAAAGTGGCCCTCAAATGTTCTTCCTCCTCTGTGGAACCTGCTCTGACCACTGCCCCTGGTTCCCATACTTCTCCCCACTTCCTCCACAGCAGACATTCAGTGACTTAATCGCTTATCCCCTCAATGTGTATTGAGCAGGGCCTACCTACCCCTCGCTCTGTGGAGCTCAGGGATAAGGAGAGCAGAACCAGACCCAGCTCCCCCTCGGTGGGAATTTAGGGTCCACTGGGTAGGGCCGGGGGCTCTTCTTACATATCCCTTCCTCCTTGGCCCCCCTCCCCCACCCCCAGCCTCCACTCCCTCCCAGACCAGCTCCCCAGACCAGCACCCTGGCTCTCACATCTTTGTAGCTCAGCACCCAGCAAGCGCCCACCATCTAGCAGGCCCTCAGTGTATTGCAGATTACATTTGAGTGCCCTGAAGGGAAATTGGTTTCTGCCTGAAGTTGGTCCTCACTCTGTTATTTAGGGATAACAGAGGATAGGGAAAGTAATTAAGGCTAGACACTGGGTTAAATCATATGTTGCAGTGCCTACAGGGTACAGTTTGGCCCCAGCTCTCGAAATTATAAATGCATTCACTTCTGGACCCAGAAGTTCCACTGCTCCGAGTTTATTGGACGGATGGATTCACACATGTGACAGGATATATATACAGTGTCCATCACTGAAGTATTGTTTGCAACAGATTGGCAGCAACTTAACTGTTCATCTCTGGGGCCTATTGGATACTTTATGCTACACCCACGTGGAGCAGAATCCTATGCAGTATGGAAAAAAAAAAGAATAAAGAAGTTCTCTTTATTTTTTTATTTTCTTTTTAAGGAAGCTCTGCACCCAATGTGGGGCTCGAACTCACAGCCCTGAGATCAAGAGTTGCGTGCTCTACAGACAGCCCACCAGGCACTCTGAGGAAGCTCCCCTTGGATATAAATAGGAAGGCCTCTAAGACACACTGTTGCACAAAAACGGAAGTTGAGAAAGAGTGTAGTAGTCTGTTTAGTGTAAAGGCTGGAGTGATGGGGAAGGCATATTTAAATATACACACATTTGTTTTGATATACACAGAAGGGTCCTCAGGGAGGAGTCACAGGAAACAGGTAACAGTGAGCACCATGGAGAGAAAATGGGCAAGTGGGGAACAAGATGGGAAGGGACCTTTCCACTGACTAACCTTCGAACCTTTTTTTTTTTTAACATTTTATTTTTAGGGGCGCCTGGGTGGCTCAGTGGGTTAAGCCTCTGCCTTCGGCTCAGATCATGATCTCAGGGTCCTGGAATCAAGCCCCGCATCGGGCTCTCTGCTCAACAAGGAGCCTGCTTCCCCTTCTCCCTCTGCCTGCCTCTCTGCCTACTTGTGATCTCTCTCTCTCTGTCAAAGAAATAAATAAGATCTTAAAAATGTTTTTTTAAGTTTTTATTTATATGAGAGAGAGAGAGCACGTGCGCGCACACACACGCATGCATGAGTTGGGGGGAGGGACACAGGGGGAAGGAGAGGGAGAGAATTTCAAGCAGACTGTGTGCCAAGGGCCCCATGTGGGGCTGTATCTCGCCACCCTGAAGATCATGACCTGAGCCGAAACCAGGAGTCAGTCAGTTGACCGTCTGAACCACCTGGGTGCCCCTGGCTTTGAATCTTTTGAATATCATACCATGTAAATATGTGACCTGTTAAAAATTAAAATAACATAAAATAAATTATAAAGACTATGAGGCAACATGGAAAAATATTTATAGGATTGGTGGGAAAAAAGCTAAAAAAACCAAAATGCTGTATTCAGTAGGATTATAAATGTGTCAAAAATGCATGTTAAAATTTCTATCTGTGGAAGGAACAGTCTGGGTAATTTTTATTTCCTTTCTTTTTTTGTAATTTTCCCCATAAATTTCTATAATAAACACACATTGCTTTCATTATTAGGAAAAAAAACTGTGACCAAAGAAAAAATATATATAGTAAGAGAAATGCATATTCTGTATAATATCAATTATGGAAACAAGGTTGAAAAAGACTGGAAGGAAATATGCAAAATGTTCAGGGTGGTTGTCGTGATATACTAGGAATTTTTAAAGCATTATGATATTTTGTATTATTTTCAGGACAGACAGAAGGAATGAAGGGAGGGAGGGAGGGAGGAAGGGACCTAGTGGAAGGGAGTTCTTCAAAATAACAGTTGTGTTAGGGTAGTAAGATTATGAGTCATTTTTGTTGTTTTGTTCAGTTTTCCAAACTTTTCATTATGTGGTTTTGTTGTTATTTTAGCAGGAGTGGAACCCTTACTGCTGTAGAGCAGGATTCCACTCCCCCAAAGTCCTGCTGATTTGTTTTGAGCTGGAGTGCCCTAATTGCTCGTTATTCATTCCAAGGGGTTGCTCTGGATGGTGGGAGCTTGCTACGGATGACATGTTGCTGGGGAGAGAGAGAGCAAAAATCAGAGCACCTCTGGGCCCTTCACATATCTTATCTGGCAAATATTTAGGGCACCCAGACTGCTAGACTTGGTGCTGAGGGTATAGGATCCCAAGCCCCAGTTCCTGCCCTTCCTGGGCTCCAATGGCATCTAGGATGTTTCAGGCAGAGATAGAACAGGGGTCCTTAAGAAGACCTCCTCTGAGCAGAGGCCTGGCAAGATCAGGCCTTGTAGGCAGTGACGGAGTTTGACAGTGGACAAAATTAGGCCTGTCCAAGGGTTGGACCCTCACTGGCCCTAAACTGCGTTGGCACAGTGAGCACCTGTCCACTCAGAATCTTCTTGGTGGAAGGACATGACTAGTGATTATGAAGCAAACTGCCCAGCAAAAGACTGTGGCCCTCCAAACTCGAGAGACCTGGGTTCTAATTCTGGGTCTGCCATTAACCAGCTATGGGATCTTGGGCAAGTAATTCCACCTTTATGAGCCTCAGTCTCCTTATCTGCAAAATGGGGAGAATCATAATAATATTGAATAGTCCCTGCCCTGATTACCTCCCAGAGTTCTTGTGAGGATCAGGTGACTTCATGTACATAAAAGCATCTTTTTTTTTTTTAAAGTATAAAGGATGTCTGCTGGGCGCCTGGGTGGCTCAGTGGGTTAAAAGCCTCTGCCTTTGGCTCAGGTCATGATCTCAGGGTCCTGGGATCGAGGCCCGAATCGGGCTCTCTGCTTGTCAGGGAGCCTGCTTCCTCCTCTCTCTCTGCCTACTTGTAATCTCTCTCTGTCAAATAAATAAATAAAATCTTAAAAAAAAAAATAAAGGATGTCCGCTGATGAATGGATACCCAAAATGGGGCTTATCAATACAAGGGACTACTATTCAGTCTTCGAAAGGAATGAAGTACTGATATATGACAACATGGATGAACTTCATTTTCTTTTCTTTTTTTTTTTTTTTTAAAGATTTTATTTATTTATTTGTCAGAGAGAGGGGGAGAGAGCACAAGCTGGCAGAGTGGCAGGCAGAGGCAGAGAGCAAAGCAGGCTCCCTGCTGAACAAGGAGCCCAATGTGGGACTCGATCCCAGGACCCTGGGATCATGACCTGAGCCAAAGTCAGCTGCTTAACCGACTGAGCCACCTAGGTGTCCCAGACAAGATGGATGAACTTCATAAACGTCCGGGTGCCTGGGTGGCTTAGTCCGTGGAGCGTCTGACTCTTGGTTTCTGCTCAGGTCATGGTCTCCGGTGGAGGGGTGTCTGTGCTCATCGGAGAGTCTGCTTGAAGAATCCCTCCTGCCCCTCCCCCCACTCATGCCATTGGAGCCTGTGTGCTCCCCCCCACCGCCCCCGCTCAGATAAATAAATCTTAAAAAAAAACCAACACACATGATGCTCAGTGAAAGAAGCCAGACACTAAAGGCCACATGTTATATAATCCCATTTACGGGAAATACCCACAATAGGCAAATATATGGAGAAAGAAAGATTAGTGGTTGCCGATGGCTGGGGGAGGGCGAGGTGGAAAGTGCCTGCATAATGGGGATGGGGTTTTCTTCTGAGCTGATGAAAATGTTCTGGAATGAGGCATGAATGTACTAAATGCCACTGGATTGTACACTCTGAGTGCTTCATCAAATGGTAAATTTTATGTTACATTTATTTTACCACAGTTTCTTAAAACTTAAAAACGATATCGGTGACGATTCAAATCTGAATTTATTATAGTTACTATTTCCATAATTACTAATTGAACAGATCTGATGTCCAGAATTCAGAGGTTTGCATCTGAACCAGGGCAGAGTGAGAAATGACTAGAAAAAGGAAAAAGAAAAAAAAGGAAATCCCCCTCAAGTTGTGCAGAGCCCCAGGGACACTCACCCTTCAGTCCTGGAGCCGTGAGAACAGAGGGGAAATCCAGAATGCCGAGGCCAGGGAAGCACAATGATCTGGGAACTTCAAAATCCAACTGCGTGGGCTCACCCCTTCCTTTGGTGGCTGCGTGATCCCTTGGGAAGATTCCATCCCTAGTCTCCTGCACCCCAAACTCTTTCCCAGCCCGACTGGAGGAGAGCATTCTGGTTCCTGCCCTGAGGGCCAAGGGCAGCTTCCGGGACATAAAGGGACCCAAACCCAGCTTAGCTCCCGAGTGACCCCAGACCCTTAGGTTTTAAAGCCTTGAGACTGACCGACGAGGACTTCTTGATGTGATGACAATGATGTGACATTTTGATAATGTCAGTGAGTTGTAACAAGAGCAATAATTCTCTGACAGGACACTCAGGGGTGCAAAGAAGATGTGCAGACACTCAGATGTGTTTCTTTTTCTTTTCTTTTCTTTTCTTTTTTTTTTCCTGTTACTGATTTAATCTGCCTCAGGAGCCCCACCTCAAGGACTGGGAACCAGCAAGGGAGGGGACAGCTTGCTTCTTTTTTTTTTTTTTTTTTAAGATTTTTATTTATTTGACAGAGAGAGAGATCACAAGTAGGCAGAGAGGCAGGCAGAGAGGAGGAAGCAGGCTCCCCACTGAGCAGGGAGCCCGATGCGGGCCTCGATCCCAGAATCCTGAGATCATGACCTGAGCCGAAGGCAGAGGCTTTAACCCACTGAGCCACCCAGGCGCCCGACAGCTTGCTTCATAAGTGTCTTGGTCTGTTCCCACTTAAACTGCACCCAACAGGTAAATATTCACCTCATTAACAGTGGCCCTCCTGCCTGCCCCCTGCCCCTGTGCCCCTTTGGGGAAGGGCCAGTCTACACGCAGGAAACCTACTGCTTCCCCTGCCCCTTTCCTTCTCCTTCCCACAGTGCACTGGGCACGAGGGGTGGACATACCCTCCCTGCCAGGGGTTTCTAAGCTTCCCTGACAAGAAGCAGTTACTTGGGCACTGGTTTAAAATGCCCATTTTGGGGTGCCTGGGTAGCTCAGTCGGTTAAGTGTCTGCCTTCAGCTCAAGTCGTGATCTCAGGGTCCTGGGATCAAGCCCCGCATCAGAATCCCTGCTTAACAGGGAGTCTGCTTCTCCCTCTCCCTCTGTGTTCTTTCTCTCCCTCTCTCAAATAAATAAATAAAAATCTTAAAAATAAATAAATAAATAATAAAAATAAGATGCCCATTCTGGGCGCCTGGGAGGCTCGGTCTGCCTTCTGCCTTCTGCTCAGGGTCCTGGGATGGAGCCCCGCGTCAGACTCCCTGGTCAGCCAGGAGTCTGCTTCTCCCTCTGCCCCTCCCCCTGCTCGTGCATTTTTTCTCTTTCTCTCTCAAAAATAAATAAATGAATAAATAAATTGCATTTAAAAAATAAAGAAATAAAAATTAAATGCCCGTTCTGAGGCCCCTACCCCGGAGAGTCTGATCAAGTCGACCGGAGTGGGGGAGGCACCAGCAATGCGTGTTTCCTTCTCTCCCAGCGAAGTTAGAGAACTATTGCTCCGTGCCTTACATTGAGTTCTCTCTAGCCTGCCTTACGGTAAACTTAATGATCAAGCCCTCCAGGCTGAAAACATTTACAAAATTTTCTTCTCCCAAGCCCGGCTTTCAAGATTATTGTCTTGCAAGGAGCCCCCACCCCGACCCCCACTGAAAAAGGCAACTTGTTAGGTGAAGAAAAGCAATGCCTTAGTTGTACAAACTGGTATCTGCTTCTCTTGCCATTCCAAAAACCCGTGGATTCTGACCTGGAGGGCCCCCGAGGTCAACATGATGTGCTTTCAAAGCTATTTTTTTTTTTTCAATTCTCATTCATGAACCATAACAATACCTAACATTTACTGAGAACTTATTGTGGGCAAAGCATTGTGTTACAGGCACTCGTGGACTGCCTTTTTTATCTTCACAGCAACCTGACACTAGGACTGTCCTTGGTTTACAGATCAGGAAACTGAGGCATAGAGAGATTAAACAACTTGGCCCGGGGTCACACAGTGGAAGCGACAGGATTTGAACTGATGTCCGGGTCATTGTAAAGGTTCTTTCAATGGCTAAGATACCACTCCCCTACTTGAGTTTGAGGCCTCTTGGAAATCACGTTGTCCAACCTTTGTATTTCAGAGGTGTGGAGACTCGGGCTTGGAGAGTGAGTGACTTGTCTGAGGACACACAGCTGGTTAGTGGCAGGGCTGGGAGTGGACCCCAGGCCCGGGACTCCTGATCCAGGGGTCCTTCCTGCAACTCAGTGCTCGCATCTGATGTGTGATTTGGGGCATTCAGTATCTGCTCCTTACCAGAGCTGTGGCCAGACCGCCCAAGGACAGCAAGTCTTCAGGGACTGAGACCTGCCCCGCGGCTTCATAATTTCACTGAGTTCTTAAAATGGGAAGGGGCCACCCAAAAGCCTTGCTTCAATGTTGTGGCACCAGAAGCTTCCATTCACTGATTTCTACTGTGCATGCGTTTTGGTTAGGGCTCCAAACCGTGTGCAGTCTCATTGTTTTGCAGATTTTTAAGAGTCAGAAAGAGTGAGGCTGGTAGCCCCATGGGGGGCATCTGGGGACCTCTGCAGGCTTGTTTCACCTTTGCAAGGTGCAAAGCCCTGAGGCAGGGAACTCCTTTGAGGGAGTGAGTAATGGAGTGAGAAGCCTTTTGACCTCCAGTCACAGGATCTTTGTCCCAGCCCATTTCACACCCGTTTCACAACCTGCAAGGGGAGAACTCCAGCTCCAAGGTGGAGGAAGAAAGGAAGAACACGTTTAGGGAGCTGCTCTGATGAGCCAGATCCCGTGTTAAATACTTAACAGAGTTCCTTCATTTAATTCCCACCCTCACCCCGCAAGGCTGGTACTATTATCCCCATTTTGCAGATGAAGAAACCGAGGCTTACAGAGGAGGAAGGTAATTTGCCTGAAGTCTCACAGGTTTCAAATGAGCCGACTAGGAATTTGAGCGAAGTGTGCTGGAGTCCAGAGATTCTGTGTGTAGGAGACCACAGAGCCTTCAAGGCGGAAATGCCACCTGGAGGCTTTACCGAAGCTGGCAAGTCCCATTATCTGCTCCTAGACATGGTTCCTCTTCCTCCTCCCTCGTTCCTGACCCTCCCCTGGGCAGTTCCTTTTTTTTTTTTTTTAACAGTTATAATTGATTTTTTTTTCTAAGGACTTTATTTATTTGAGAAAGTGAATGAGTGAGACAGAGCACAAGCAGGGAGAAGGGCACAGGTAAAGGGACAAGCAGACCCCCCACGAAGCAGGAAGCTCGATGCAGGGTTTGATCCCACGAGCCTGGGATCATGACCTGAGCCGAAGGCAGACGCTTAACTGACTGAGCCACCCAGGCGTCCCTGTTTGTTTTTCTTAATTCAAAAACCAACCAAAAAAATAATGGTTTCAATGACAAAATTGGTGAAGAAATCACAAGAAGGGTTTCCATGTGCCAACATACATGGTTTATCTACAGGAAAAAAACCTGTTTTTGCTTTTCTTCAATATGATATATTGAAGGAATTCCCATCATTAAAGTTCCTGTGTGTAACACTGGGTGGCCATCAATAACAGGACCTGGTTGGACCCCCACCCAATGGTAACTTCCTAAAATCCCCCTGGTGGCCTCGTTCTGCAGGCTGCCGAGAGCAGGGTGGAGCGTTGGGGGCATTACTGTGTAAAAGATCGATATCACAAGGGCAAACACAGGGGAGAATCCGAAGTTGGCTTTAGAAACCCAAAACTTCCTGTGTCGAGGACAAACGACACATCGAAGAGGCAGGGCAGGCTGGTGCAGGCGGCCTTGGAGAGGCGGGTGGAAAGGAAGCAGGTGGATGCTATCAGCGACAGGAAGACCACCACCCAGTTACTCCAAGGTCATCATGGGAGCGGGAGAGCTTCAGCAACCGGGGGACGTCTGGACTCATGGTTCCTGAGTCTGTGCTGCTTTCGTCTGGAGCTCTGTCCAGACACTATGCCTAGTGTCAGCCTTCATTTTCTGGGTAGGAGGAGTTGACAGCCTTGATGAGGAGGTGTTCTAGAAACGTCCTTCCCTGCATGCCCCACCCACGCTCCACCCACGCCCCACCCACACCCCTGCTGGGGGACTTTTTTTTTTTTTTTAAAGATTTTATTTATTTATTTGACAGACAGATCACAAGTAGGCAGAAAGGCAGGCNGGAGTTGACAGCCTTGATGAGGAGGTGTTCTAGAAACGTCCTTCCCTGCATGCCCCACCCACACCCCTGCTGGGGGANTTTTTTTAAAGATTTTATTTATTTATTTGACAGACAGATCACAAGTAGGCAGAAAGGCAGGCACAGAGAGAGAGAGAGGAGGAAGCAGGCTCCCCACTGAGCAGGGAGCCTGATGCGGGCCTCGATTCCAGGACCCTGAGATCATGACCAGAGCCGAAGGCAGAGTCTTTAACCCACTGAGCCACCCAGGCGCCCCCTGGGGGACTTCTTCCCTGAAAACCCACCCTCCACGGTCCCAGCCGATGGCTCCAAGGCACACACCTGACCAAGGTCAGTTCAGCTGTCATTAGCTTGGGCTTTGTGGGACCTTGCTTAGTAAAGAGGAGCTGTTACAATCCCACACCTTTTCGAGAATTGGGAACTGGGAATTCCAAGAACGGTCACTGAACACTAAGGGCACTTGAATGACAAAGGTTGTGATGTAGCCAGGGACTAGGAAGTGGGAAAAGGTGAGGAGCCACTTCTGAATTGATGAGTAAGGGAACCAACGATGGCATGAGGAAAGAGTATAGTATGTGTGCAGAGGGGCGGAAAAACCACAGACATATAGGACAGCCACAGATTCCACGAGGCCGTGAGAGGCAGCAGTTCCTGTTCTTGGATTCCCATGAGCCTGCTGTATCTTTTGATTAAAAATCCCTTTTTCCTGAGACAAACTGAATGGGTTTCTGCTTTCTTGAAACAAAAGAAGCTTTGTCTGGAGCAGGAGGAAGTACCTTATAACGTCCGAACTTCCTGACATTTGGCAAAGGACACCTGTCCTGTGGGTTCAGGGTCCCAAAGATTGCTCCAACCGACACCTGGAGCAGCTTTTAAGCAAGGACTAAAAAGTAGTCACATAGTTTTCCCATTACCTATTGCCGTGAATACCACCCCAAACATAGACGCTTAAAACAATTATTTATTTGGCTCCTAAATCCATAAACAAAATGACTTGTTTCTGCTCCCCCTGGCATCAGTTGGGATGGTTTGTAGGTTGAGACCGGAACCATCTGAAAGCTCGCTCACTTGCTCAGATGGTTGGAGATTGGTGCGGGCTGTTGAATGGGGCCTCAGCCGTCTGCTACCACCCATACGTGGTCTCTCCATGTGGGTTTGCCCCTTCCTTGTGGCTCGGGGATTAGGTCCCAAGAAGAAGCATTCCTAGAGGGCCGAGTGGAAGCTGTATCATCTTTTGTGACCTTGTAAGTTGCATAGCATCATGGACCCACTCAGATTCAAGGGGGAAGAGCATACACTATGGGTGGAAGGTCAAAGTTAGGGATGCCTGGGTGGCTCAGTCAGTTAAGCGTCTGCCTTCAACTTGGGTCATGATCCTGGGGTCCTGGGATTGAGTCCCACATCGGGCTCCCTGCTTAGCAGGGAGTCTGCTTCTCCCTCTCCCTCTGCTGTTCTGTCTCTTTCAAATAAATAAATAAAATCTTTAATTAAAAACAAAAGGAATGTCAACATTACACAATGTCAAATAAATAAAATCTTTAATTAAAAATAAAAGGAATGTCAACATGCCCCATTTTTGGAATACTCTGTCACACAGTGCCATATAGTGAGCTACAGACTTAGGAAGATAAAGCCCTTGACCCATATTCAAACAAATGTATATTAAATGCAGCAACAGATTAAAAGGCTCAACAAAACTGCTGCAGTGAGACAGAATTATTAAAAAACAGAAGTATAGAGCACAACAGTGTGGGACGATTTATTTTCTTTTTAAAGATTTTATTTTATTTATTTGAGAGAGAAAGCACAAGCGGGGTGGGGTGGCGGGGGGAAGGGGCAGAGGGAGAGGGAGAAGCGGACTCCTGCTCAGCAGGGAGCTCAACGCAGGGCTTGATCCCAAAACCCCGAGATCGTGACCTGAGCCACCCAGGCGCCACAGTGTGGGACCATTTAATGCAGCTGCAAAAAGCCTAGCAGACCTCATAACTCCTAGGAGTCTAAGAACACACTGATGTTAAGTGTGAATCTTCTGTTAAGAACTGAAGGATGGAGGGACACCTGGGTGGCTCAGCTGGTTGAGCATCTACTTTCAGCTCGGGTCATGATCCTAGGATCCTGGGATTGAGTCCTGTATCAAGCTCCTTCCTCAGTGGGGAGCCTGCTTTTCTCTCTCCCTCTGCAGCTCCCCCTGCTTGTGCTCTCTCTCTGCCAAATAAATAAATAAAATCTTAAAAAAAAAAAGTGAAGAATGGGATGATATACTTTGGAATGAGTTCCATCAGAAATCATTAAAATAATGTTTTGGTTTTTATTTTCATTTCCAATTTTTTAAAAATGATTTTATTTATTTATTTGACAGAGAGAGAGAGAGAGATTACAAGTAGGCAGAGAGACAGGCAGAGAGAGAGGAGGAAGTAGGCTCCCTGCTGAGTAGTCAGCCTGACTCGGGGTTCAATCCCAGGACCCTGAGATCATGACCTGAGCTGAAGGCAGAGGCTTTAACCCACTGAGCCACCCAGGCGCCCCTCATTTTCAAATTTTTTTTTTTAATTTTAAGTAATCACTGTACCCAACATGGGGCTTGAACTCACAACCCTGAGATCAAGAGTCACATGCTTCATGAACTGAGCCAGCCAGGTACCTCTGTTTTGGTTTAATTTTTAAAGATTTATTTATTTATTTTGAAAGGGGGGTACCCACATGTGTGAGTGGGGGAAGGGGAAGAGGGAGAGAATCTTTAAGCAGACTCCCCACTGAACGAGAAGCCTGATGGGGCTTGATCTCACAACCCATGAGATCATGACCTCAGCTGAAATCAAGAGTCAGATGCTCAACTGACTGAGCCATCCAGGCCCCTGGTTTGGTTTTTGAATGGATGATAACTTCAAAACACATTACCTTTCCCTCATGATGATATATAAATGTTACTACAGTATCCTACAATTATTTTATGTTCTACCTTTCAGTAAGAGCAACCTACCTTAGAATTGTCTTGGAGGTATCATTCCATTATCTTCCAGTCTCCATTGCTATTGAAGATAAGTCTGCTGCAAATCTATTTTGGTTCCTTTGTAAGTTATCAGTCTTTTTCCTTGGCAGCATTTAAGACTTTTTTTTCTTAGTCTTTGGGGTAGTACTGCATTTGGTCTTACATATATGTCTACCTGTGAAATTTAAAAAAAAAGTTCTTCTTGGGGAACCTGGCTTGCTGAATTGGAAGAGCATGCAACTGTTGACCTCAGAGTCATGAGTTCAAGCCCCACATTGCGTGTAGAGATTACTAAAAAAAAAAATAATAAACTTAAAAAAACCCCACTGCTCAGGGTTTAATAGGATTCTTTAATCTGATGACACATGTTATATAATAAAAATGTTGGTCTTTGTCCTGGGTTCCTGGAAAGGAGCTTCTAAACACTTCCCAATTTTCCCATGGAGTATCTTTGTTAATCATGGTGGGGCCCTTACACCACATTTGAGTTTATGTTAATGAGTGACTCAGAATGGGGGCTGGTCACACCAGAAAGACTAAGCATGTGATTAGAGGGTTGGGTATTGGAGCCACGTGATATTAGCCCAACTTCCTCTCAGGAGGGGAGGGGGCTAGAGAGTCAGTTCAATCAGTCACGTATATATAATGAAACTCCAGCAAAAACTGTGGACACCCAAAGCTTGGGTGAGCCTCCCTGCCCGTAAATACACCAATGTGCTGGGAAAGTGGGATGTCCTGATTCCACAGGGAAGAGGGCATGAAAAGTCTCTGTTCAGAACCCTTCCAGACCTTACCTATGTGTCTCTCCATTTGGCTGGTTATGATTTGTGTCCTTCATAACAAAACTGTGATTAAGTATAGCCCCTTCTTGAGTTCTATGAAGCATGGTAGCAAATGATGGATCCTGAGGGGGTCATGGGAACCTCTGAATTTGTAGCCAGTTGGTCAGAAGTGAGGATGGTCTGGGGGCCCCTTGGACTGGCAGCTGGGGTCCGAGTAGGGCAATCTTATTTGGACACTGCGCTCTTAACTTATGGAGGCTGTGCTAACCCTGAGCGATTACTGCCAGAATAACTTTGCAGTCTTATACACATCTTTCTTCACTCTGGAAAGATTTCAGTGTTGGACACCTGTGGTCATCAAATACTACACTGGCTTATGAAAGAGCAATAATCACTACCCAATGCCTATTGTTCCAGTTGGAGCAAACGGTGGACCCTCTCTCTGCCTGGCATCAAAAGCATGCCATTCCCCACAGGAGAAACAATGTCATACCTCTGATGTAGAAATAAGACAGTGTAAGGTAGAAGCAGTGTGGCCTATGGCATTAATCTTTCTTTAGTGCACCTTGCTGGCACTCAGATCTCTCTTCAGATTCTGGTCCTTCTCCTGATTTCTTTGTGACCTTGTTTCTAAGAGCCACACACCCGTGACTCTTTTTAAGGGACCGCTCCAGGGCTGTTTCACCCAGGTTTGGAAAGCCAAAACTGCTCCATTGTTTATGTCCCCTGGGACTAGCCCTTAGCCAATGACTGACAGCTGTGGAAATAGGAAAGCCTCGCTCCCCTGCCTTGAGTTGGGATAGACTCTGAGGTGTAATTTATACTCCAGAATCCCCTGCAGGGTGAGGCTCAGCCCAGGACTTTGCCTGATATTATACCCTTACTTAGCTTTGTCTCATTCCCTGTTCTGTTCACCTACTCCTTTTCTGGATTCTCCTAGGAACACTCCATAGTAAATCACCTACCCACAAATCCTTGACTCAGAGTCTACTTCTGGGGAACCTAACCTAAAATAGCTCGTAATTATTCACTGCCAAGAATGCTGCCATGTGACTTGCAATGCCTAGGGGGAGGGTAATCTATTTTTCGGTCCCCATTGAGTCAGGCTTGGCCATATGATATGGTCTGGCCAATGGAATATGATGAGAAGTAATGTATGCTACACGTTACTTGAATCTTAAGAATCATCACATGTTACTAGACTAGAATTGCTCTTATCTCTGGATAGGGGTTGCTCCTTCAGCCTGGGTCCCAGAACAAGACATGTGAAGAACCACAGCTGACACACAGCCAACATGTAACGTCAGCAAGAATAAACCTTTATTACTGGAAGACAATGAGATTTGGGAGGTTTTACTGCAGCATAACTTAACAGATAGAACACAGGCAGTGTAACACAGTAGTTAAGAGCATATGTCCTGGAGTTAAATAACATAGGGTCAAAGCCAAACTCTACTGCTATCTGTATAACCTTGGCCAAGTTGCTTAGCCTCTCTGAGGCTCAGCTTCTCCATTGGTAAAATAGGGATATTAATGATATCCACTTCATAAAGTCATTGTGGCGATCAAATGAAAAAGTGCTTCAAACAGTGCTTGGCACATGGTAAATGCTTGATAAATATTAACTAAGTGAACTGTAATTATGAACTGTGGGTAGCTCATCTCCAAGTTTTCAATGTTTTCTCCCTTAACCACTGAGCTTGTTGGTTGCCTCCCCAGCATCCACTCCACTCTTCCCACAGTCTTGATTTCTATTTGAAGATCTATTGGGTTCTGGGGAAACTGATTTCACTGTGACTTCACTTGGTCCAAGATGAGCCAAACAGCCAGTAGCGTGTTGGTAAACTGGATCCCAGAAGGCGGAGGGGGCGGGGGAAGGCAATTTCCACAGTGTAAATACCCCCTACATAGTCTATTTCAAGCTACCAACGGTTTAACAATTGGGTTGCAAAATTCTTGAATATTTAACAATCACCTGGGGAGCCAGTACTAGTTGGCCCCAGTCCATCATAAGCCACCCCTCTGGCCCTAATACATAAATTCAAGCTGCTCTAATCTGTGAGACTCAGGATTTCTGCAACTCAAATCAAACGTAAACAATTCCTCTGCATGTTGTAAAATAGAAAAGAACTTTTTGAAATGTATTAGGCTGAACATATGAAATTGCCAATATTTGACTAGTTTTGATCTACATGAAGGGCAATTTCATATGATTCAACTTAATGTAGATCAAATACACAGGAAAATATCGCAGAAGAGCAAGGAATGAGGAACGATGGTAGGAAAGAGGAGGATGAGAAAGTGAAGAAGGTAGAACCCACCAAAAGTAAATGTGAACTATGACCATGTGGCATTCAAAGAAAGATGTTAATTCTTCACTCCACATTGGGAATTAAACATAATTTTGGATAATAAGCTTCTTTATTTTTGAACTGTATACACTCTGGGAAGTATCACATTTTCCCCTACAAGCCTTTCCAACATCTTTATTCTTCCAACTTTATTTTTATGGTACATAACCTAGACTCTCCATCATGGGCTAGAAATTCAGAAAGGTCTCAGGAGAAATTTTGGCAAGCACCTTGCAGCAGGTTTTGGGGGACACTCAGGTTTACGCTATGCAGAGAGTTCCACTTCCCTATGGCATTTTTCTCGCTGTAAGTTCACTTGCAGCGAGTTGGGGCGTGGGGGCCCCAAGTGCAGTGGGGTCCTTCACCCCTCGGAGCTTCAGGTCACTCCTCTGTGCGCTGGGGAGAACTCCCTCAGTGGCAGGGAAATACAGGTAGGGGGCAGAGCGCTCTTCCGCCAGCTGTCCTTAAGTAGGACAATTTAGACACCCAAGGGATGTCACAGCGCTCAGCCCCCAGCAGTGGAGAGACGAGCACCAGGGAGCTGGTGCACCTCCAGCGCCTTCCCAGCAGCCCCTGCGGTGGGCACCGCCCCGCTTCCCAGAATGCCCCGCAGGTCCGCTCCGGCGCCGCCGTGGAGGCATGAGGTCCTGGGGGTCGCGTCCTCTCTGTGGGACTCCGGCCCCGCCCCGGGACCGCACGGTGGAGGTCCCCGCTTCCTATGACGCACCCCGCAGGGGCAGCACGCACTCCTGGCCCAGATAACACTGGCACACACCTCCTCCCACGACAGCGCGCTCTGCCTTCTGCCGCCACGCCGAACGCAGTCCACGCATCACGGCGCTCGGGGCATGCGCAGACCGCAGCACTGGGCATCTGCGCACCAGTGGAGCTTGTCAATCCCCGACGCCGACGGCGGCTTTCGCTCGCCTAGCCGAAGACGGCAGGAGTCCCTGGACACAGCACACACAACACATACGTTAGCGCACCACTTACACAAGGACACGCTACAAACACCATGTACTTTGCAGAGATTACACGAGTCACTCCCATCACACCCCACAACGCAGATTCCCTCCTCACGCAGATGACATGCGTACATTCCACACGACACCAAAGACAAAATATGTACTTAAGCCTCTGATGAGGAAAAAACCCACGTGATTACACACAAACGACACACATACTACCAACCTACACCATGCTGAATACAACACATTACGCAAGCCCTAAACATAACCCCACGCATCTTACAAACGCATTCACATAGCCCAGCTTCACACACTCAGCAACATGCACCGGACACACAACACCCATATGTACCAATAAATCCACAGTACACCCACTGAATGTGAATAATCACACACACTCTCTGGGAGCAGAGAGATAGGGGCTGCAGAAGCCCAGAGCTAAGGGGACTCAGGTGTGGCTCTCTGGGCGCTAAGTTCCATCCTCTGACTTATCTATATAAGGGGAAATGCAGCTCGGGAGGAAGATGCTTAGCTCTCTGCACCTTCAAAAAAAAAAAAAGAGAGAGAGAGAGGAGGAGAGAAGGAAGGAAGGGAGGGAGAGAAGGAAGGAAAGAAGGAAGGAAGGAGGGAAGGAGGGGGAAAGGAAGGGAAGGGAGGAAAAGAAAGGAAGGAGGGAAGAAGGGAAGGAGGGAGAAGGCTAACCATACCCGACTTTGGGGTTTTACCCTTGGCCAAACACTTTTCCTGAAGTTATCTCATCTTACAAAACCTGTGAGGTAGCGTAGGTGCTATTATGACAGTGATGCTGGAGTAGCACAGGCAGCTGCCTGAGGTCACGAAGCATAGGTCAGGCGGAGCAAGTCTGGAAGCAGCCCCATCTCCCGGATCACCCCACCCAGGCTTCCCCCTCCTGCCAGCTGTCTGCACAGCCCCCCTCTCTCCCCCATCCTGGCTGAGACACTGTGGCTACAATCAAGAAGCCACCTGTCTTGAGCCACCACCTTCAAAAGCCTTTCATTCCGTCCTAATGGGGCAAGGCGCCCGGGCCGCCCCACCCTTAGGGTGGATTAGGCCTCCGCCTCCCTGTTGGGGTTTAAGGTACATCAAAAGAGCTCCCTGCACCAAAATAGCTCTCACAGGCCCTGTCTGGTAGCTTGAAATCACACCATGAGAGATCTCTTCTGGGAAAGGCATTGTGCTTCGAAGGCTCCTGCTCCAAATGCCACCTGTGTCCCAAGACAGACTCCTGCGCTGCAGCTTCCAGTACTGCCTAGCTGCTGTTGTCTTTCCTGTCACTCTGTGCATTGCAACAGACATTGCCTAATGCCAGCTTGCCGATGGGACTGGATTGTTTCTAGCAGGTCCTGTGGGAACAGGGCACAGGATGGGGACGTTTGATCGTGGCTGAGGGAAGTGTGAGAAAGGTGCGGAGTGACTTGGGGAGGGGAAAACAGGATCGCAGAGGAATAGGGACAGGGTCGAGAAGGATGGGGGACATACCCTTGGTAGGAGTGGAGGAGACCTGGGTCCAAGAGTCAGACAGAGGGAATGTCACAAGCTTTCTGGAGAGGCTGGGAGGTACAAGAGGGTCGAATGTATATGGTGGGCCTATGTGGAGAATGGGGGAGTTGGTGGGAGAGGGCTCTCTGTGGGGGTCACTCTGGCTCATTGCTGGCAGCACCCCGGTCAGGACACTTGAGCAATCACAGATTATTCCTCTGTGTAAGTTGCAGAAGAAAATGTAAGGTCATGGGAAAATGTTTGCGATATATTGATAAGTGAAAAAAAAAGGAAGTTTCAAAACAAGAGGTAGAATGGGATTCCTGTTTTGTAACACTGGCTGGAAAGATATCAAAATGTTCACTGTGGTTATCCCTGCTGTAGGGAGGATGACTTTGCATTTCCTCTGAAGCCTTTCTGTATTTTCCAGATTTTCTACAATGAACTTGGAATATGACTGTTGTCCCTATCAGAAAGAGTTATTTCAGATGAAGGAAGACTCATTGAACCCTTACGGAGTGCTGATTAAATTCTACAGTGTTGGCACTCCACATAATGCAGAGAAATCTAAGCCATGACCACTGCCCTCATATTACCCTTAAGTCCAGCAGTGGCACAGGGGTTCAGTTCTGTGCACAAAAAATGTGGCCTCTGGAACCAGACTGCCTGGGTTCGAGTCCCTCTTCTGCAGCTTCCTAGCTGTGTGACTCGGGGCTAGTGCCTTGACCTCTCTGTGTTGGCTGCCTTATCTGTAAAATGGAGTAATAATAATAATGCCTGTGAGAATTAGTTGAACTGATCCATGTGAACCCTTAGAAGAGGAGCTGGCAGGGGGTAATTGCCACGTAACTGTGAGCGGTTATTGCTATTAGTGGATAAGAACTTTGCCTCTGGAGCCAGCGTGTCTGGGTTCAAATCCGTGTTCTGTCTCTGTCTGGCTTGGGCGAATGATTTCATCTCTGTTTCTATCTCAGTTTCCTGGTCTTTAAAGTGGGGATGAAAGTGATGGTGCTTCATAGAGTTGTTAGGAAAATTCACTGAGTAGCTATGAATAAAATACTTAGAATAGTGTCTGGCACATAGAAAGTGCTTAATAAGTGTCAGCTGCTATAATCCTAATTGTTGTTGCTATTGCTATTACCATTGGGGAGGCAGGAATTGGGGCACCACCACCCACCAGAGCACCCCAGGTAGAGCCAGCTGGGGGGGTCCAGGGTACATGAGACGGGCTGAGCTAAGCACTGCAGGATGGCCCCAACCATGAATTTCTCTGGCCTCGCTTGTGTTCTCCTGCAGCCCATGTTATTCTGGTCCTTTAAGTTTTATTTTTTTATTATTTTTTCTTATTAATGATTTTTATTTACTGATTTATTTCTGCGAGGGGGGGAGAGAATGAGCAGTGGAGGGGCGGAGAGAAGCAAACTCCCTGCTGAGCAAGGAGTCCAATGGATGGTGGAGGGGGTGGGTTTCAATTCCAGGACCCTGAGGTCATGACCTGAGCTGAAGGCAGAGGCTTCACCCCTTCATCAACTGAATCTCACAGGCACCCTGGTCCTTTAAGTTTTAAAACTGTGCCCCACCCCCACCGAAGTGCCAGTCCTTGCATATAACCCACTACCTCCCTGGGCTTTATTTAGCTATAAACACAGTAAATTTATGGTGAAGCTGATGAAGGGAGGCTTCCAGGGCTTATTTGCATGGGAAGGGCCTGGCGATATTATATTTATAGTTGTGTGTTCTTTTTCTTTCCATCATTACATAAATTTCAGCCCCACCTGGATCCTCCCTTAATTTTAGGAAGGGGGCTCCTAATTCAGACTTCGATAAAATCCAGTGCCTTTCTTTAACTGGGCCTTGTCAATGAGAGCTCTCCAGGTGGGATTTTTGTCCACGTGAAGCTATTTTCCCTTGTTACTGGTGCATAGTACTTTCTGTCTCTTCCTGCAGCCTGAGCCTCTACCTGTAATAATGTCATGAATGAATGCATGCATGAATGAATGAATGAATGAATACACTCTGGGTCTGTTCTGTTCCCAAGGAAAACCAGCAGAAAAATGGCTTCGTTCTTGGAGAAAAGCCCTTGGCAGACAAGAGAAGCTGGAAGGCTTTTTGAATCTCTGTGGAACAAAAAGCCTCTGAAATCTCAGAGTGGTTGGCAGCTTAGAAACTTGACTACAGGTCTAGCTGGGAAAATGTGTTAAGTCTGGAGACTTCCAGAAGCTGAAATTGATGAATAGTCACAGTTCAGGGAGACAGGATTCCTATCATACCTGCGTTCTTTCTTGAGAGCTTGTGTTCTCCTTATATGTAGGCTTCATTAATACTGCTCGGCTGAGCCACTTTATTAAAGATTTATGTTGTAATTTAAAAATGAGCAAAATCAACAGGAGAGGAAGCTTGCTTGTCTCAGTATTAGGCATGAACTTTCAGTGTATCTCTGGCTTTCTGGATTGTATTTGAGGGGACTTTGTTAGGCAGTGCTCAGAACCTTGCAACTGATTCCATACTAGATGCTTCATACACCTTCTGATTGTTTCGTGTCCCCCAGCTTGATCTCCTCTGTGACTGTGAACTCTGGGAAGGTGAGGACTTTCACCTCCCATCCCTGACAAACACTCAAAGCTGAAGAGTTGGGGTGATAAATAGGAACGATGTTTAATTTTTATCAACTCAGTACCCAGTTGTTTGGTCAAACACCAGTCTAGATGTTGCCGAGAAGGTATCTTTTAGATGTGATTAACATTTGGGGCACCTGGATGGTTCCGTCGGCGAAGCGTCTGACTCTTGATTTCAGCTCAGGTCATGATCTCAGGATCCTGAGATCAAGTCCTGCGGTGAGCTCTGTGCTCCGTGGGGAGAGTCTGCTCGAGATTCTCTCTCTCCCTCTGCCTCTGCCCCTCCTCCTGCTCTCTCTCTCTCAAAATAAATAAAATCTTTAGATGTGATTAACTTAAATCAATAGACTTTGAGTAAAGATTATTACCCTCTTTAATGTGGCTGGGCCTCATCCAGGCAGCTGAAGGCCTAAGAGAAAAGATCAAGGCTCCCACCCCCACTCCAAGAAAGAAAGAAAGGAATTCTGACTCTGGAGGGCCTTCTAACTCAAGACTGCAAATGGATTCTTGCTGGAATTGCCAGCCTGCCCTACATTGTGGATTCAACAGCCCCCCAAAAGCATAAAACCCCAATACCTTACAATCAACCTCTCTGTGTCCGTCTGTCTCTGTATATATACATAGAAGGGTAGAGTGTGTCTATGAAAACTTTTGTAAGCTGAAATGGCATAAAGCAAAGAAGCAACTGCCATGAACTTATATGGAAACCTTTTTTTTAGCGTTCCCAGACCCCCAGATAAACCTCTCTTAGGCTTTTCTATTATGTTAGGACACATCTTACTAATGGATGCACAAAATAAATTGAGAGAAAGCACGGATGCTCACAGTTCAAAGCTAGGACGGCTTGATGCTGAGAAGCTGAGTGTAGTTCCCAGGGAAGGAGCTTGGTGGCGCCACTCTCGCTGCTTCCTTGCGTTGTCTCTGTAACAGCAGGTTGCAGAACAAACACCAGGCGCGGTTTTCACTTTTCGCCTCTTTTTCATAAAAGTGACAGTCCTCTTCAGATTTCTTTTGGTGAGCCAAAACAGGTACGAATGTAGGTCTTTCATAAAAACAAAGTGCGGTAGGGCAGATTTTTGAAAAGCAAGGGATACCTGTCTATATATTTCATACATATCTAAAACTTGGTTGTTTCTCTAGAGAACCCTAGTACAATAGGTCTGAAGATAGGTTGTTTTCTCGCTCGGGACAAAATCATTCTTAACGCCTTTTCATGATGTTAAGTGATTGGCCAGGTGTAGGAGGTCTGGGAAACCTCAGCAGGTCTTCTTGTCTCTCACCTGTTTCTTCGGCGGGCTTGGACTTGAGCTTCAGTCACAAAGAAGCATTAGAAATGAAGACCCAAGGGGCACCTGGGTGGCTCAGTCAGTTAACTGTTTGCCTTTGGCTCAGGTCACGATCTCCAGGTCCTGGAAGCGAGTCCCGCATCACCTCTCCTTCCTCCCTTCCTTCCTCCCTTCCTTCCTCCCCAGCAGGGAGTCTGCTTCTCTCTCTCTCTCTCTCCCTCTGCTTCTCATCACCTCTCATTCTCTCTCTTTCAAATAAATAAATGAAAATCTTTAATTAAAAAAAAAAGAAGTGAAGTCAGTTCTTCCTCTGCTACCCACCATGTAGTTAGCTACATCTAAAACCACCTGTGTGGGATGCCTGAGTGGCTCAGTCGGTTAAGCATGACCGTCAGCTCAGATCATGATCTTAGGGTCCTGGAATTAAGTTCTACATTGGGGATCCTTGCTCAGCAGGGAGCCTGCTTCTCCCTCTGCCTGTCTCTCCCCTTGCCTGTGCTTGCGTGCACGCTCTCTCTGACAAATAAATAAATAAAATCTTTTAAAAAATAGAAAATATTCCTCTAAAAAAAATAAAACTACGTGTGTTTGTAATAACAAAAGACTGGAGACAGCCGAATTGTTCGTCCAGATGATAGAGTACCGTGCAGTGGTCAAGGGGTTTGGGATCTTTCTCTGGACTGATGTAAGAGAAACTGAGTGGGAAAAAAGCAAGGTGCCCTGCACAGGGCTTCCTATGCATATTCTCTTCCACAATCCCCAAATCCAAAACATCTCTGAAAACCGTATCTTTTCTGTGGTCTGTGGCAAATTTGCACGGTAGCAAAACCAGACCTAAAAGGATGTGAAGACATTTGCGGCTGTTACTTATTCCTGTTAGCGTCCTGTTTTCCCAGGGCTGACAGGGCTCCTCGAGCACGGCTGGAAATTTCAGTGCTCAAACCCGGATGGTGAGTCATCCTATACAGAACCTATAGAGGGTGGGGGAAGGGGGCGTGACTGAGTACCTGTAGTTGTGCCTCCGTATCTGTCTGAAATCAGGAAAGTTCTAGATTTTGAAACCGATCTGTCCCCAAGGGTTTGGGATGAAGGACTGTGGACCTGGTCGTTGATGGCGTATCTCTCTGGCAGGAGACACCGCAACCAGCCCCAGCGCCTGGGAGGGAAATGGGTGGGTGCAGGGCAGAGATAGGCTGCAACATTTTCCCCATATTATTTCGCACCTTTCGACTATGAACCATGTGAAGGCATTGTCTCCTAAAAAAAAATAAATACAGGAAATTATGGAAAAGCAGAACTCCGCACGTTTAACTAAACGACAAATGGAACCTTAAAGACTTCGAAAAACTGACATCTCGGTGCTATTGTGGTGGATGCTGTCAGAACAGTATTTGTCTTTCTGATTCTGCTGATTCTGGCGTATCCAGTCCTCAGAGCCGCTGGGTCCACGGAGCCCCGGTCTGGGAGTCTAGACACTTGCTCTCAGTTTTGTAAACTACGAATGCTGAATAGGTCTCCCTCTCCGGGAGCAGCCTGTGGCCCAGAGCTCTGGCTTCGGGAGCCGGGAGCCGGCTCCGCAGCCCGGGGCGATTTTTTTCCTGGTTAGTAGTTGTTATTATTATTTTGAAAAATCAAGAACAATCGTGCAGAGCAAGTAGAAACAGGCTGGGTCAGCTGAAAAATGCCCACACGCTCCCGCCCCGGGTCTCTGGGTGATATAATTAGCCGGTTGTATCCAGCGGTGAGTGGGCGGCTCGCTCCCGGAGCACCGGCAAGGCCAAGGGGATGATGTAACAAAAGGCTAGCCCGGGCAAGGCCGAGCCTGAGCTGGGCCTCCGGAGATGCTGACGCGACGCTCTGCGGCGGGAGCGGGAGGGGAATGGCGGAGGGGGGGAGGCGGGGGAGGGGGGGGCCGGGGCGCAGGGGGGGGGGC
>LNAC01000077.1:1655171-1675845 GCA_002007465.1 Ailurus styani | reverse complement strand
GGAGCGCGGGGGTGGGGAGGGGAGCAAGTGGGTGAAGGGGCCGGTCAGGGCTGCAGGGTGTGGGGGTGCTGACAACCCAGCCTCGTGCACCCTTCCTGCCCCCCACCCTTATTGTCTCCTGCTCACCGGGGGTGGAAGGGTCTGCTGAGAGCTTCTAGAGCTGAGGCAGGGGTTCCTGAGCCTGGCTGGACTTCATCCTGGTTCCCAAAGCTGTGAGGGTGGAGAATGCGGATGATTCAGTCACCCGGGGGATTTTTCAGAATACCTGTGAACTAGTGTCTCTGGCTACCCCTCGCCCAATTTTAATTCAGTAGGTTCAGATAGGGCCAGAAATTGGAATATGTTTTTTTTTCATTGTAATATTAACTATTACAAAAATACATTATGAGAAATAAACCTACGGGGGAGGGGATGAAGCAGGCTGTACACAGCACAACTCCAGGGGGCACTGTCCACACAGCCCCTGGATGTGGGTGACACAGTTCTTGTTTCTTGTGTCTTCCTCCAGAGAAAGCTCATGTGTTTGTGGGATCTGAACATTTTTCAGAAGGGGGTTCCCTTTCTTCCCACTCTGTAGGTTGAGGCACACTGAGCTGGAAGGAGCAAGGTCTAATGGGGGGGTCAGGCATCTACACGGTGATAAAAGAGGACGGGGCCCTCCCCCAAGTCTTCCTTTAGCAAGCCCCCTATCCCCCATCAGGTCAGGTCCAGGCATGGTCCCACAAACCCGGTCAAGAACCTGTCAGGGTCTTTGTACCCGCATTTCAGGCAATAAAAGGCCCTTTTTTATAATCCTCCTAGGCCCTCGGGCAGTTTTGAGATGGATTTGCTGAGTAAGGGGTTTTCCTGCATTTCAGTGTTCTCAGCAGACTTTGATGTTGACTAGTAAAAACAAAACAAAACAAAACAAACCTGTGTACCAGAGAGGGGAAACTGGGTCCTGCTGTGTGGCTTTAGACAAGTCACACTGTCTCTTTGTGTCCTGGTTTCCTCCTTTGGGAACCGAGGTACGTCAGGCCTACCTCATGTTTTTTCATACTCTCAGGGAGGTTGGAAAATCACGGGTATGAAAGGACCCATTTTATAGATGAAGATATTGAGGTCCAAGTTCATGCAGCTCAGAGGTGGCACTGTTCCTCTTCTTGTGGTGAGATCCAGAAGCTTGACAGGAAAAGACCCTCTTGTATGAAGATGGGAGACAGAGCGAGGGGCTCTGATGTGCCTCCGCCCCCTGCTGTGGCAGAGATGGCTAGCAGGTCGTCACAAATCTGAGCCCCTATCCAGGGACAACACTGACCCTTGCATCTAGGTGGGGATGCGTGACAAGTTCTCACCAATGAAATGTGGGTGGGAAATGATGCCTGTCACTTCGGAGCCAGATGTGAAGAAACGCATAGGCCTTCTTCCTGGCTTTTCTCCTTCTTCCGTCTGGAAGCAGAGATCGTGATGTCCTAGGGGATGGTAGAGCCAAGGGCTGGAAAGAGCTAGAATCCCTGAATCACCACATGGAGCTTGGCTACTTGCCAACCGGAACACCTTAGTTGTATTCATGTGTGTGGGAAAAATAAACATCTTTGGGTTGTCTTGAAAATCAATTTGAGGGGTGCCTGTGTGGCTCAGTCAGTTAAGCATCTGCCTTCTGCTAGGGTCATGATCCCAGGGTCCTGCGATCTGGCTCTGTCTTTGGACTCCCTGCTCAGTGTCTCTCTCTCTCACTGCCTCTCCCCCTTGCTCGTGTGCACTCGCTCACCCCTCTCTCTCTCAAAATAAATAAATTAAAAAAATCAATTTGAGAGTTTGTTACAATGGCTAGTGACTTCTTAATACACACCCCCCACTTTTCTTCCTAAGCCCAACCCTGAGCTGATTTCATGTACCCAGAAGGAGACATGGACAATTATTTCTTACAGCAAGCGCAGGGTTGTTAGAAACCACTGAGTGTGGGGAAAGGTAGGTGTTCTCTCCTCCTTAGCTTTGAGACTGGGGCCACCAGGATTTGGGGCCTGGGGGTTGCAGCTATTGTCATTCTGCAATGGCTCTGGTGACATTATGACCATGGATATGACCATGGACCAGGGAGGCATGGACAAGGACAAGGAGCTGATGGGAGGGTAGGACCGCAGCCAGAGCCTTGAGTCTCCACCTCAGCCAAGCCAGTACCTCTTGGGGTCTCCATTTTTCCCATCTGTAATATGAGTCACGGAATGGGGAGCGAGGGAGGTGGGGATGGTGAAGAGTGAGGTAATATATCTGAAATCCTGAAATCACTTTCTAAGATTCCATACTGCTGTGCCATCAAAAGATCCAAACCCAAGGCCCTTAAGACTCTGATTTATGCAGGGGCTATTCCTTGGAAGGTGCTTAAAGATAATTTGTTAGGGAAGAAGACAAGGGAAGATCGCACAATTCCGACTCTTGGGGGGATCACCCAGAAGGTGATTCTAAGCTAAGAGGCCCAAGAGATGGGTGACTTGGGGGTCCGAAGCCCAGTTCAGAGGACCGGACTCCATGTCAGTGGGCAGTTGCCCTTACCATCAAATGCCTACCCTCAGGTGTCCAATATCTGAAATTCCACCATTAGCGCTGCATTACTTTGGATTCCTGTTTGTTCCTTCACAAAAATTCACGCAGTGATAATCCCCAACATTTGTTCCATGTCTTAGACTCGTTCCAATAATCCTGAAAGAGACAGGCCCAGACGCTGGGGGTGGCATTTCTCAATCACTTCCCGTGACAGGAAGATGGCGGGCAACTCTACTCCTCGGTGTATATCCAAGACAAGTGCTTGCACAGGTACCCCAGAGAAATGGTTAAGAAGAGTCATAGCAGGGGCGCCTGGGTGGCTCTGTCCATTAAGCCCCCAACTCTTGATCTCAGTTCAAGTCTTGATCTCAGGGTTGTGAGTTCAAGCCTTGCGTTGGGCTCCGTGCTTAAAAAAAAAAAAATTAGAGCATCCCTGTGCTTGATAACATTGGAAGTGACCCAAGTGCCCCCTGAGAAGCAATGGGGACCACTGGATGTTAAATAACAGTGAAAATTATCGAACCGTGTTTTAATTAGGTATTACGGCACAGCAAACCATGCTACGACAGATATAGTGACAACTACAATCTTTATTTTCTCACACGTCTATAATTTAGGCAACAGCATGTTGGGAATGGCTTGTCTCTACCCCATGGGCCTTTGACTGGGGAGGTTCACCTGAAAGATCAACTTTCCCAATGGTCCCATTCATGGGGCTGGCCCATCAAGGCTGGCCATCAGCCAGGAGATCAGCTGGGGCTATTTGCGGGGTGTGTGTGTGGTGGGGGGTAGGGGGGGCCCAGGGATCTTGCACGTGGCCTCTTCACATGACTTCTTACAACACGGTGGTCCCAGAGTGCTCAAATGTCCCACACGTGTCTCATGGCCCCAAGAATGCAAAAGCAGAAGTTGCTAGATCTTCTTCAGGTTTAGGCCTAGAAGGGGTACAGGGTTATTTCTGTCCCATTCTATTGGCCAAAAAAGCACGAACCAGACAGATTTAAAAGATTTTATTTATTTATTTGACAGAGAGAGAGAGAGATCACAAGTAGGCAGAGAGGCAGGCAGAGAGAGAGAGGAGGAAGCAGGCTTCCTGCTGAGCAGAGAGCCCGATGCAGGCCTTGATCCCAGAACCCTGAGGTCAAGACCTGAGCTAAAGGCAGAGGCTTTAACCCACTGGGCCACCCAGGCGTCCCATGAACCAGACAGATTTAAGGGGAAGCAACTACAAAAGAGTGTGACTACCCAGAGGTGTACTTCACTGGGTACCACAGACTTCTACAAACAGCAACTGCCCACAGTCACATGGATTAATATCTTTTAAAAATAGATTTTATTTATTTATTAGAGAGAGAGAGAATAAGCAGGGGGAGGCGCAGAGACAGAGGAAGAAGCTCCCCAGTGAGCAGGGAGCCCCACACGGGGCTTGATCCCAGGACCCTAAGACCACATGACCTGAGCTGAAGTCAGACACTCAGCGACCCAGACACCCAGGCGCCCCCACAGGGAGAGATCTTAGGTAGGTTATAGTGCCGTAACAACCTCCACATTTCAGCGGCTTTATGCAATAAAGGGGTATTTCTTTCTCACCTGTATACCCCACACGAGTTGGAGGGGTGCTCTGTTCCACACAGTCACTCAGGAAACCAGGCTGCTGGAGGCTCCACCATGATGAGGTGGCATCGTCCATGACATGAAACCTCACTTTTGCCACATCCCTGGAGGCCAAAAGCCTGGAGAGTTTCACTTGGCCTCAGCCCTAAAGAAACAAATGTCACTGATACTCACATTTCATTGGCCAGAACTGGTCATATGACCCTGTCTAACGTGCAAGGAGGGGCTGGGAGCACCTAGAACACTGGACTGGCACTACTGTCTTGGCCACATGTGATAAAACTATGGAAAACAAAGGAAAGTTCAACATAAAATTCAACAGGGGAGGGACACACAGGATGGTGCCAGTGATTTGCAATATTCTAGTTCTTGGGGTGAGCAAAGAATGTTGAGTGTGTGTGTGTGTGTGTGTGTGTGTGTGTGTGTGTGTGTGTGTGTGAATTTTATATATATATATAAATGAATGAATGAGTGAATAGATGAATAAATAAATAAAAGAAAGTACTCAGAAGCAGTGAGACTGAAGCCTAATCTCACAGTACAGGCCAAAAATGGCCCTTTCATAAATATTCAATGAGCTCTGGCTGAGGCTGTTAGGCCTCAAAGGTACAAAGATGAATAAAGTATAGGCTCAACCCCTCCAGGTTCCTGGCTCAGGGAATACAGTTGGCATGCAAACCAAGCAAGCCAGCAGGGCACAGTGGAATGGATTGCTCGCCAGGAGCTCTGGGAGCCAGAGGGAGCCCTGAGAAGGCCTCCCTCTGATGGGTCAGGTAGGTTGGATCTTGCAGCTTGGGTCATGCAGGATCAGTAGGAGTTCAACAGGTAGAGAAAGGAGTGGAGGTGGGGTAGGTTGGTCAGGAATACTCATTCTAGGAACAGGGAATAATATATGCGAGGCATAGTGAGCCCTTCATTCCTCAGATGGCCTGTGTTCACAGCATCTCCCTGCCACCTTCTAGACCCTAAACGATCCGATCAAGTCATTCACCCTGTTGCTGTGCCACCCAGAGTCTTCTGCAGGACCCAGGCCCTCATTCTCCCTACTGGCTATTGCTGATGCTTACAGCCAAGTCCTTCCTCAGGAATCAGCCTCAGATAAGGGAGCTCTCTCACCCAAGGTCATCCCCAACCCCCTACTCCAGGGGCAGCCATAACCAAATGACTGGTCAGAGCAGGAGTATAAAGGCCCAGCCCCCTTGCTTCAATTCAGGGAACTCTGAAGGACATCCCAACTCCAGAGCTCCTTATGGCCTCTCTAGGGCCTCCAGTCTCCATCATAGCCCAACTCATCTCTCTGTTGGATCCTGTTTCTTTTACACTCCCACAGGTGTTGAGTGGGGAGGCACTCCCCAAGAAACCTCCTTCAAGTGTATCTCCACTTCAGACTGTTTTCTAGGAAACCTGCCTAAGATTCTCACTAAAGTGTAAATGATTACTCAATTTCAAGGGATGCCTTTCCTGGGGGTGCTTGTATAGCAATCAGTAATAATAACTAATAATCACAATTACTATGCTAAGCACTTTGCCTATATGAGCTTATTTAATAAAGAACAGAAGGAACTCATGCCAAAGAAATGAATTTCTAATCATGAAATTTCAGACTTAGGGAAGGTGAAATTGTCAGCTTGGACAGACTAGAAGTGTTCGTGTGGCACATACCCTGTCACAGGTTTCTCTGTCTCACTGTTTAGTACTTCTGGTCTTTTGTACTGGTTGACTGGCTGGGCAAAGGCCCCAGCAAGTCAGGGTTGGGACTCTCAAACTCAGTCTTAAAAAAAAAAAAAAAAAAAAAAAAAAAAGAAGCAGGACTTCTCCTCAGAAGTGCAATAAATGTTTCTGTTCTGTCTTTTTTCTAGGGTCTCACTTCTTAGGAGCCTGTGTGGAGGTGAATTCCTCTGAAAGCCTAGTACCCCCATTCGGGACTCCCCAGACATGTTCTGAGAAATGGCGACATTGTTCCTAGTACTTCCTCTCCCTTCCTGGGCAGCTCCTGTAGTCACCCTTACATCCTCCTTCTTCAGACTTGGGCTTTCCAGCTTTCCCTTCTGTCATTACCTCCCTCCTGGTGGGGGCTGACCTGAAGCCTCATGTTCCCCAGGCGGGGCCTCCCTCCATCCCTAAGCCGCAGCCTTCCTGGGGAGCATGCCCGGGCAGCAGGCTGTAGCCCCGACTAGCCCTCCGGCCCTCAGGAACATGTCCCAACATGTTGAGCACTGGCCTAGAAGGGGCCGGTGGCTATTCTGTCATTCCAGCTGCCTGCTTTGGGGCAAAGGGGCAGTAGGTAGGACACAGGAGACCCCCAGAGACCCCAAGGAGACTTTGGTCTGAATTGCTCTGAACAGAAATATGTGGTTTGCAGCAGATCCCTTGGGACTGGCCTGGGATCTGTGTGTGTGTGTGTGTGTGTGTGTGTGTGTGTGTGTGCACACAGGCATTTTTTGCATCAGATCTTGTGTGTGACTTCTAACAGCCTGCTCTTTTGCCCTCTTCATGGCAAAAGTCCTCCTTTAAGGGCATACCTGGCTACACACTCAAGTGTATGGTTGGAAACTTTTTTAAAGAAGTACTGAACAGTATTAGACACTTAGTAGGTACTCAATAAGTATTTGTTGAGTTCTGTTGTGGTGGTGGTGAGCTAGAAGTTATATATTTAAAAAAATAAACCCACAAAGCTCACTTCCCAACAAAAACAAAAAGAATTATTTCATTGTGAAGTTCAGTAACACAAAACTTTAAATAATTCAATACAAGCCTTCATTAAAAAAATTTCCCCCCCAAAGTAAACAGACAGACAATGTCAAGTCTATTTGAAATGCCTGAAAGCCAAGGGGAATCAGGGCAGTTGGAGGATATACTTGTCCTCTGTTAGACATTTGACAACCCGGCCTTTGGGTATGTGTGTGTTTTGGGGGCAGGGGTGAGGTGGGGAGGGGACTGGTCCTGGGGTTTTGGCCTTTGTGAGGCCCTCCTGGGGTCCAGCTGTAGTCCTGGTCTGAGTCCAACAGTGGGCAGGCAAGGGAGTCTCGTGCTGTGCCCCCCACCCCTACTGGGGCTCCTACGCCAGCAGCAGAGGAGAAGACCTGTCCTCCCTGAGGTCAGCTGTGTTAGAGGAAGACGGGGCATGTCTGGGCAGAGATTTCCAGACACTGAACAGTCCTAGATGTCAGTAACTCTAGCTGCTCCAAGCCTGGGTTCTATTTCTTAAAGGGATTTCTGTTCAAATAAACATTCTGTTCTCTGCGATTTAAAAAAAAGATTTAAAAATTTATTTTATTCTAGTCTTTTTTTTTTTTTAAGTAAGCTGTATGGGACACCTGGGTGGCTCAGTCGGTTAAGCATCTGCCCTAGGGTCAGATTAGGATCCCAGGTCCTGGGATAGAGTCCCACATCAGGCTCCTCGCTCAGCAGGCTCCTCTCTTTCTGCCTGCTGCTCCCCCTGCTTGTGCTCCCTTGCTCTCTCTCTCTGGCAAATAAATAAATAAAATCTTAAAAAAATAATAAAGTAAGCTCTATGCCCAACATGGCCCTTGAACTCAGACCTTGAGAAAGAGTCGTATGTTCTACTGACTGAGCCAGCCAGGCACCCACCCCTGTCCTCTGCCATTTTTTAAAAGCAAAGACTGCAAATGTTTTAGGTGAAAGAAGGAAACAAAAATGGGTTGCAAGAGGGGCTAGTGGTGGGAGGTGGGTGGGAGGAAATGGTCACCTCACTTGCTTCTGGACCAGCGAGAAGCACCAGCGGACATTTCCAGAATTGTCTTTCATCAATGTCACCTCAGTACACTGCCTGAAAATGAGGGGTGCTGGATGCTTCCCTCTTTCTAGAGCCACTTAAATAGAGAGGGTAACAAGCAGAGAGCTGGGGGAGGCCATAGGCCTATGCTCCAATCATTGTTACTTACTTGCTGTGTGACCTGAGTCAGGTCACTGAACTTCTCTGAGCCTCAGTTTCCTCTGCAGTGTAAGTGAATTGTCTGGGGGGAAATCCAGAAGATAATTTGCTTACCAAATCCTTCTCCCCTTCCTAGCCAACAAATCTGTTGCAGTCAGGGGTGTCTGGCTGGCTTAGTGGGTTAACCATCTGCCTTCAACTCAGGTCATGATCCAGGGGTCCCGGGAGTGAGCCCCAAATCAGGCTCCCTGATCAGTGGGGAGCCTGTTTCTTCCTCTCCCCTTCCCCCTCTCCTCTTCCCCCGTCCCTGCTCCTGCTCTCTCTCTCACTCTCTCTCAAATAAATAAATAAAATCTCTAAAACAATCTGTTGCAATCATACAGATCTCTACTGTTGAGGTGAGAAGGAGGTGGATGTGGGCCTTGAGGAAGAGGGGGTAGGGAGGGTAGTTCAATGTCTAATTTCCCCCATTTCCTGGTTTCCCCTGGAGACCTGGTTGGCCCTTTTTTGAGAAGGATTCCCAATTCCCAATTCCCTCCTTCCTTGAGGCATTTGACAAGCAACAACTTCGCATCCCTTTAGTTCTGAGGACCTTGATTTCCTCACCTGTGAAATAAAGGGGATCGAATCCCGTTCTGCTCTCCAAGATGCTTTGTTGGGGTGTCTGGATTCTTCAGGTGGTGCTTAGGGAGAGGGGGTCCAGTGAGGGAATAGCGGTGGTAGAGTAGGCTTTTCTGGGAATTGCAAAGCGAGATACATCCTTGTTATCATTTACGGAGTTTTATCTATTAACGTCACCCCTCGTGATGTTTTCAGGGGCAGAGAAAGGGCTCGTCCTAAGCATGCCATCCCTTCGTGGGAAGTGCTAACTCACACCGCAATTCAAAGAACCCGGATTTGTGGTTCCGTTAGTGGGGACGTGTGTCCAGCACAGAGACCGAGGCGCGGGCTGTGCGGAGGAGGGGAGGGCCCTCCTGCAGCACGCGACATTGGCCTCCGAGCTCAGAGGTATTAGAGCGCCGGCGGGCTGCACGGCGGCAGAAGGGGCGGTCCCTGGTCCTCGGGGGCGGAGCCTCCGCCGCCAGTCCTATATAAGGGCAGCGCCGGGCGGTGCCAGCCGAGGTGTGAGCTGCTGCCCGAGACCAGACGGTGGCTTGGAGAGCGGGAGCCAGGCGCTGATTCACGGAGCCACCGAGACCCTCCGAGGAGGTGAGGGGATCGTGGCAGGCAAGAGCGAACGCTGGGCTGGAGCTCGGAGCCGAGTGGAGCGCGTGCGTGTGCGTGTCCCCGCGTGTGTGTGTGTGTCGTCTTCACAGGTGAACGACGTGCGCGGGTCTGTGCGTGGGTCTGGGTGCTGCTCCCACGGGTGTCCCTGTTTGGGGGCCCGTGACAGAGGTCGGGCTGTGTCGGAGACGCCGGGCGGAGAGAGAGGGGGCGAGAGTGCGAGGGATCCCCTGCCGCGCTCCCCGCGCGGTGAAACGGAGCTGCGGCGCGGGGAGGCGTGGACCCGGGCGCCCGGACCCCCGCGCGGCTCGCTGTGGCGGCGAGCGGCTGAAGCCCGTGAGCGCCGAGCCCGGGGAGGGGCGGGGAACGTCGCGCCGAGCAGGTTCACTCGCGATCCGCTCCCGGGCGGCTCTCGGATCCAATCGGCGCCGTCTCCGCCCCGACCCCTGAGGTCTGGGTCCCCGACGCCTCCGTGTCCGCCACCGGCTGGGCGCTGAGGTCAGCGCGAGCTGTGTCCCTGGTCCTTGGGAACGTGTAGGGACACGTCCTTTAAGGGCGATCGAGGAGGTGACTCACGGTGACAAGGAGACCCCGGGAAACGGACCGGGTGAGGTCAGAGCCCCGCCCGGGCCGGGGGACAATGGCCCCCACAGAAGTCGGCCTTGCGGCCCTCCGCGGTCTCTGTCCCCTCATCAGCACAGTGACTATTTGGCTGGCGCTCTGTGTTCTCGGGGAAGCCGGGCCATCGGGACGGCCAGGACTGGGTGTCCGGTCCCCGCCTCGGAGCGCACCCTCGAGGACCCAGAGCGGTGGCCTCGCGCGGGGAGGGCTCGCGCCAGGAGTCAGTTTGAGAGGAGCAGGAGTGGGACACACCTCTCTTGCATCGCGCCCGCGGAACCCCCGCCCAGCCTGCCCTTGGGTGGGGGCGCCGGGCTCCGCCGCGGGAGCAGAGCCCGGCACTGCGGGGCAGCGGGGCGTGCGATCCACGCCCCGGGCGGGGGGACGCGGAGAGGTTACACTGGAGGGTGGGGCTTCGGGGGGGGCGCGACGCTGCTCAGGGACCCTGACAGCCGCATCGGGGGCTCCCGGCGCCCTCACTCAAACTGCCCTCTCCGAGGGCGACAGGTCTGAGCGGAGCAGGGGGGCGAGTCGTCCTTCGGGCGCCGACGCCCAGCGCGGGCCACAGTGCATCCGCCCTGTCGCGGGCCCTCGGGGGACACTGGCGCCCTCTTGGTGCGAAAAAGAATCTGGGAATTGGGTTTGGCACTTTAGGGTGCCCAGGCAGCTCCCCCGCCTTCCCTCCCTCCACGTCGCGTTTCGAGCAGGACTTTCGAGCGGTTTTTGTTTTCCTTGCTTTCGTCTATTTTTATTTTCCAGGGATCTGACTCATCCCGTGCTTTGGGCGTGGAGATAAGGTGGAGGGACCAAACCTCTGCGCGCCTGTGCGTGCGGAGTGTGTGAGTGAGTGAGTGAGTGAGTGAGTGAGTGTGTGTGTGTGTGTGTGCGTGTGTGTGTGACAGAGGAGCGCGCGGTTTCCCAACAGTGGCGCGGCTTTCGGAAGCCCGGCTGGCTCAGCGTGACGTGTTTGCGGCCCCCGGTCCCCCTCCTCGTCCCCCCTCCCCACCCGAGGGTGACGCTGCAGCCTGAGTGGAAGCGAAGTTTTGGCGGGCGGGGAGCGCTTTGCAGGAAACTGACTCATCACGACTCCATGCTGTTGTCCAAGGCTCTGCCCACGCACCTCCGACCCTGCGCGTGATTTCCTGGCGACCAGCGCCCCCTTCCGGCCCCGGCGCGAATAGCAAACACGCCTTCCCGCGGAATGCCGCTTCGCCCGCCTTTCCTTCCCGCCTCGCTTCTCCCGAGCTGAGCCCAGGAGAACGCCCCTGGAAAAGAGTACCCCATTGGTTCAGCAGTGTGTACCGAGTGCTTACTGTTTGCTCCGGAATTAAAACTGGTTGAAGTCTAAGGCACGAAGGCCAACAAAAGAAACTATTTTCAGTTACCCGTTTGTAAAACAAGGGTTTGCGTTTCTGATTTCTACGGGGTACTAGGAGCTATGATAATGGGAGTGAGATCAGATTTTGATGGGGAGCCTATGAGAGCCATAAGGGCAGGGGTGGTAGGGGAGAGGATCCCTGCCTGGATTCGGGCCCCATCTTCAGATCGTAGAAGCCAGGGAATAAATAGCCAGCTTCCCGATAAAATCCTAGGCAGGCTCTTCCTCCTCCAGTCAATAGGCACTGAGACCCAGAATGTCCCTTTGGGCCATCCTGTGTAACTCTCCCTTGAATGGCGCCGTAAGAGTGCCTATCTGCGAAACTGCCAAACACCTGCTTAAATCCCCTTTAATTTGAATTAAGTTAATATGGGGAGAGAGGAATTTATCGATCTGTATTTTTAAAAAAACTCCCTAGGTGATTCTGCTAGGCGGAATCACAAAGACCCCTTTCTGGGCTAGGAACACAAAACTAGAGAGGGAGTGGGGATGAACACCAGAGCACAGCTGGCTTCAAATCCTGGCTGTGCCGCTTGTGAGCTGTGTGACCTCGGGCAAGTTACTTAACTTCTCTGAGGCTTAGTTACTCCTGTAAAAAGAAAAAAAGAAAAGAAAAAAGCAAATATACCCACTCTCTAGGAAAATTAATGTTTGGAAACTTCTTAGAACAGTCCCCGGCACATAAAAATATATAAGTAAATCCTAACCCTTGCCCTGAAGAGAGTGGGTGGAGGTTATTTGAGGGCTCTGCCCACTGCACTGTGTAACCCCTCCATGGGGCAGTGGCCCTGGGCCTTTTGGGTTTTCTGATTTAGGGGCAAGCTTCATATCTCTCCAAACTCTTGCCCTTTAAACTTGGTCTGAGGTCACCTAGTGCCTCCCCCTCTCCCATAAGCTGTGAGAGGTGGGGTGGGAGTACAGCAAGAGTCCCGGGCTTCCTGCCCCAGGAGGTCACTCAGCGCTTTCACCCTCCGAGCCTGCAAAGCAGGACTTGTCCTCAGGAAGACCCAGTCTCTGCCAAGGTTGCCCAGCCGCTCAGCCCTGGCGTCAGGCCAGAGCAGGGCACGTGGGGCCTGGCGCCTCGTCATGAGCACACTCACCCTCAGTTTTCCCTCTTCTGAAGTGGGAGGAGAGGAACCGGGTAGACTGGCCACCTCTAATTTTCTTTGCCGGCAAAACGGGTTCCTGGGATGCAGCTAACGTGGGCCAGGGGCTTTCAGGCTGTCTAGACTTCAGATCACCCGCTGTGCCTGACAGGATGTGGCTCAGCCTGGGAGAAATCCTCACCCGGCCCTGCCCTGCCCAGCCCCTCCTCACCCCCAGGCCTCCCAACTGATGACATCCTTGGGGAAGGCCCTGCCTCGGCACACAGCACCTGTCAGCTGCTGTCTGAAGGAGCTGGTGGCCAGGGGGAGTGACGTGGAGAGGGCTCAGAAGAACTGAACACAGAGAGAAATGATAACACTTCTGTTTTCCAAGCCCTACCACATACCAGGTGCTTCTCTAAGCACGGTACCTACAGTAACTCAAGTTAATCCTCTTGCCTGTCCTCTGAGATGTGCACTGTTACCATCTCCATTTTACAGATGAGGCAAACAGAGCCCAGAGAGGTCAAGCGACTTGTCCAGGGTCACCCAGCAGAGCCTGGATTCCACCTTAGGCCGTCCTGCTCCAGAGCCCTGGCTCTTAACCACAAAATACAGCCTCTTACCTCTGTTCTACTGCCTTGCCTGAAGGGACTCCCTGACCAATTGCTTGAGTGTGCTTCCACAGCCCCATTTTATAGACGAGAAAACTGGGGCCCAGAGACATTAAGTGACTTTTTATTTTTTTTATTTTTAAAAAAATTGAGGGGACTCTTTAAAGTTTACATAATAAGCAGCAGAGCTAGGACCAGATCCTAGGTACCTTTTTGTTTGGTTTTGTTTTTATCCCAAAGTCCAGGGTACTTTTGAATTTCAGAACAGAGTTATCCCACATGGACATCTGGGTAGAGGGATTCAGGAGGCCAGAGGAGCCGTCCGCCTGTCCTTTCCCTTGGGACCTGACCTTTTGGCCAGGGCTGGGGTTGGGAAACTGGGGGACTCTGGCAATTCACACGTACTTGGGGCATTCACGCCCATGAGGGACACCTCCGGGGGAAACAAATTGATTTTAGCTGATAATACCTGGTGGTAAACAGGACTCTGATCCCTGCTATTGCAATGAACTTGTCTTTGTTGACATAACTTGTCCTTCAGCTGCCCACTCCCCCAGTGACCTTGCGGTGTCAGGATGGCTGAGTTCTGTCCCTGCCCAGTGGCTGTCAGCTGGGGGCTGGGGGTGGCCTCTGGGAAGGAGATGGTGGCAGATCAACTGGAAAGAGCCAGAGAGACCTCGTGTTCACGTAGGAAGATGTCCCCCGAGCTCGCACAGCAGGGTGCGGCCAGGTAAGATAGGGCGTGACTTCCCGAGTGACCGGGGCCTTGTGTCTCAGCCGCAGGTGCCATGGAGGAGCCGTCCAGGGAGGCCCGGCAGATCCCGCGGGGCAGCAAAGCTTGCCGCCGCCTCTTCGGCCCCGTGGACAGTGAGCAGCTGCGGCGGGACTGTGACGCGCTGATGGCGGGCTGCGTGCAGGAGGCCCGGGAGCGGTGGAACTTCGACTTCGTCACCGAGACACCGCTGGAGGGCGACTTTGCCTGGGAGCGTGTGTGGGGCCTGGGCCTGCCCAAGCTCTACCTGCCGGCTGGGCCCCGGGGGGGCCGGGATGACCTGGGAGGGGGCAAGCGGCCCAGCCCCTCGCCTGGCCTGCTGCAGGGGACCCCTCAGGAGGACCACCTGGACCTGTCGCTGTCCTGCACCCTCATGCCTCACTCCCCTGAGCGGCCTGAGGGATCCCCAGGGGCACCTGGCACCTCTCAGGGCCGAAAACGGCGGCAGACCAGCATGACAGGTGAGGATGGGTGCAGGGATGGACACTGCAGGGAACTCTCAGAGTTCACGGTGCAAGGGGCTGGGCTGTCTGGTCCAGCTCGCTCATTAGGCCGAAGGGAAAACGGGCCCAGAGAGGGGAGGCAACTCGCCTGAGGTCACACAGCAGGTCTGCAGCCAAGACCAGCTAGCTAACATTTATTGGGAACATTTAATATATGCCAGCCCCCCACTTTTTTCAAATTTTATTTGAGAGAGAGAGAGAGAGCATGAGCAGGGGAAACGGCAGAGGGAGAGGGAGAAGCAGACTCCTCGCTGAGCATGGTGCCTGACAAGGAACTCTATCCCAGGACCCTGAGATCATGACCTGAACCGAAGGCAGACACTTCACCGACGGAGCCACCCAGGCGTCCCTATATGCCAGGCCCCTTCTAAAATGGTTTCTTTTTCTTTCATTCTTTTTTTTTTTTAATTTACTTATTTGTTAGAGAAAGCATGAGCAGGGGGAGCCCAACATGGGGCTCGATCCCAGGACCCCGGGATCACGACCTGAGCCGAAGGCAGACATGTAAACGACAGACCACCCAGGCACCCCTAAGGTGGTTTCTAAGGTGGATTTCACTTAATCCTTATAGCAGGCCTATACCATATGACATTCTTCCCACTCTTTTATAGGAGTGGAAATAAGGCTCTGAGAGTAGAGTGGTTTGCCTAAGGTCCCACAGCGAATTTACAGTGCAGAGAAAACTAATGAGAGCAATTTCCTGGCTACCCTATCCAAACCTAACTTGCCTTCCCCATAACACACACGCTTCCCATCTGCCTTCCCCGCCTAATTTTTTTCTCTTTGGCATCGTGTTCATTTGTCTGTTTTTACTCTCAACAGCTACTGCCTTACCTTGATATTGTCCATCTCCCTCATGAGTTTATTAACTCCACAAGAAAGGGATCTGCATCTCTCTTGTTTGTTGCTGAATCTCCAGCACCTAGGACAGTGCCTGGCACGTAGTAGGTCTTTGATAAAAAATGAATGCGCAATGCTGACCTTTGAGCACTTATTATGCCAAGCTCCAAACTGAAACCTTTAGAGAGGGCATTTCATTCGATCCTTAGAGCACTGCACCAATGGCAGCTTCATTTTATACATGAGGAAACAGGCTCGGAGAGGAGCAGTCAAGAATCCCATGGCAGGGGCACCTAGGTGGCTCAGTTGGTTAAGCGTCCGACTCTTGGTCTCGGCTCAGGTCTTGATCTCAGTGTCCTGAGTTCAAGCCCCATGTTGGGCTCCATGCTGGGTGTGGAGCCTACTTTAAAAAAGAAAGATTCCCATGGCAAATTTGCAGCAGGGTCAGAACTAACAATACTGACCATAATAATACCAGCTCACATTTATGAGTCACTGTATGGAACACTTGTCATGGATTACCTAACAGCATTCTCGGAGCAATGCCGTTTAACGGAATTCCGCAGTGATGCAAATGTCCAGTGCCACTAGCCGCAAATAGCCACAGGGCATTTGACATATGGCTGGTATGACTGAGAAACTGAATTTCTCATTTTATTTTATTTCATTTAACTACATAGGGCTACTGGCTACTTTAGTGGGCAGCTGGGCTTGGAGCAGGCCCATGCCTTTTAGGTCTGGTTATTGTTGGTCACGTCTGTGAAGGGTGGTGGGATGCTCTCTGTAATGCTCTCCTGGGAGGCAGAGTGGAAGTTGCCAGAGTCCTCCCCTGAACTTGGCAATGCATCCCTCTGGCCCTAGGGAGGGGTCCCTGCCCCCTCTGAGTGTGCTTTAGGTGGGTAGCTCGGCTGGGCCCTCTGCCTCCTGGTCGGTTGACTTCTGTTTTCTCTTTCCAGATTTCTATCACTCTAAACGCCGGTTGATCTTCTCCAAGAGGAAGCCCTAATCTGCCCACTGGAAGCCTCAGGCTCCTAGAAATGAGAGTTCCATTCCCCCCTGAGCCTCTCTGCCCTCTCCTTCTACACCTTTTGCCTTTAGCCCTTCAGTTTGTGCGTCTTAATTATTATTTGTGTTTTAATTTAAACTCCTCCTCATGTATATATCCTGCTTGCCTCCTTCCCCCTACTCTTCCCTAGCCTTTGGCATTTAGAACTATTTAAAAAAAACCATTAGATAGCAGAATGGTAGGCTTATGAGAGTGCTCTGTATTTTTATTATGCAAACTATTATTTAAGATGTCTTCGTCCTGTGCTCCCCATTTCCTCGCTGCCAGAGGTAAGGTGGGTCTGGCCTGACCCTCACCTGCTGGGTGGTACTTTCTGGAGGAGCCCGCCTCCCTCTGCCCACAGCCTCATGTGTTATAAAATTCCGCCCCTTTCCTGCATCCCCAAACCTGGATTCTTTATAATTTGAGAAGTAAATAGATAGCACTTTGAAAGGGGCTCAACAGGGTGGGAGCATCGTCCAAACTTTGGAGTCCCCTCACCTGCTCTAGGGTAGAGCGGGGCGACCTTGAAGTGGGCACAGCCTGGAGTGTGGCTGGGGACATGGCATTGTCCTTGCCCTTGATGCCCCACTCTGTCCCGTGAAGGCATGGGGAAGGTAGGGTCCCGTAGCAAACCACCCCACCTCCCCTTAACCCCTCTGCTGCCACAGGGGAGCCAGTCTCAACGTTTGGCCTCCCCTGCACTTTTCTAGAAGCCCTAGACCCCTCTCTTTTCCAGCTGGGCTTTCGGGTCCCTCTCTGCTCCCCTTCCTTCCCCCATACCCTTTCCCTCTAGTACCCTCTCAGCCCTGGGTGGCAGCTCTCGGGTGCCTGTCCCCCCAGCTCAGTGGACTGGGAGGAGAAGAGGTTTGCTAGAAGTAGGGGGTCCCTAGTTCTACCTCAGACAGCTCAAGCACCGACCACCTCCTCCTCTTACCTCCTAGGTAAGGGCAGAGGTCTGGGGTGGTCAGGCAGGCCTTCTTGAGTGGGGATCTCTGTCAGGGGAATGTTGTGAGGGGAGCAGATTTTTCTAGGAGGGCGAGGGTGACACCGGCCCCTGGAACTCATCCAAGAACTTTCCCCACTGTCCCCCTTCCCCCATTTCATTGCACTTTGAATAGCAGCTGAACAAGGAGTCAGAAGTTTTAAGACGGTGGGGGTAGAGGCTGTGGATAGGGCTTGCTAAGTGGGCTCATGCGGGCCTGGGAGCTGTGAGCTGTTGTCTTTCCTGGCACTGAACATTGAGACCCTGGAGGCACCAAAGCACTTAGTGGGTCTAACCCCAAACACCTTAAGCTCCTGGAACATCATGGCCCGGACTGTTTCCTCCTAGCTCCTCATGTGTCCTGGTTCTCCTGTGTCCATCTAGACTGTAAGCCTCTGAAGGGCAGGGACAAGTCCCGTACTGCTCTGTGTCCTTCACAGCCCCTCCCACAGTGCTGGGTATACAGCAGGTGCTCAATAAATATTTCTTAGTGACTTGACTTGTATTGTGATCAATGTAGCTCATCGCTTGTAAGAACGAGTAGGTGGAAGCTTTTTGGGTCATTGTTACAATTCTAACAATTGAACATTTCAAGTTAAAAAAGGCAGAGAGCTTAACAAACAGACCACAAGGCAAAAGACACAGCAAAACAAAAACAGTAAACATTGCACCTCTGCAAAGATCACCACAGTCAATATTTTGGTTTATTGTGTGGCCTTTTTAAGAAAGAACATACAGTTAGTCACCAGGGAAATGCAAATCATTACTCGTTGGGGGAAATGCACATTAAAACCACAATGTGATAACAGCGTACACCTACCAGAATGACTAAAATGAGAAAGACTGACATTGCCAAGTGTGTGCAAGGAGAGGGAACAACCGGAACTCTTACATCTTACAGGCAGAAGTATAACATAGCTCACCTGCTTTAGAAAACTTCTTGACAACACCTTCTAAAGATGGCTCCCCTGGACACCTGGGTGGCTCAGTTGGTTGGGTGTCTGCCTTCGGCTCAGATCGTGATCCTGGGGTGCTGGGAGTGAGCCCCTCATCGGGCTCCCTGCTCAGCAGGAAGCCTGCTTCCCCTCTCCCTCTGCCCCTGCTTGTGTTCCCTCTCTCGCTGTGTCTCTATCAAATAAATGAATAAATAAATAAATCTTAAAAAATAAAAAAAAATAAAGATGGCTCCCCTCATGTCTACCCCATGACACAGGAATTCCATTCCTAAGTTTGTTCTCAAGAGAAATCAGTACATATTGCCACCAGAAGACATGTTCATAGCAGCGTTATTCTTGACAGACCCAAACTGGAAACAACCCAAATGTCCATAGATAGATATGTAGGGATGCCTGGGTGGCTCAGTCAGTTAAGCATCTGCCTTCGGCTCAGGTCATGATCCCAGGGTCCTGGGACTGAGCCCCCCATCGGGCTCCCTGCTCAGCGGGGAAACTGCTTCTCTCTCTGCCTCTGCCTATTGCTCCCCCTGCTTGTGCTCTCTCTCTCTCTCTGTCAAATAAATAAAATCTTAAAAAAAGAAAAAATATGTAAATTGTGGTAGCTTTCCATAGTGAAGTACTATACAACATTAAAAAGAACAAAATGACCCACAACTCTAATCTTCAACAAAGCACGAAAGAATATCCAATGGGGAAAAAATACAATCTCTTCAACAAATGGTATTGGGACTACTGGACAGCTACAAGCAGAAGAATGAAACTGGGCTACTTCCTCACACCAAAAAAAATAAATTCAAAATGGATGAAAGGCCAGATGGGAGACAGGAATCCTTCAAAATCCTAGAGGAGAAGACAGGCCGCAACCTCTGTGACTTTGGCCTCTGCAACTTCTTACTAACACGTGTCTGGAGGCAAGGGAAACAAAAGCAAAAATGAACTATTGGGACGTCATCAAGATAAAAAGCTTCTGTAGAGCAAAGGAAATTATCAACAAAACTAAAAGGCAGCCTATAGAATGGGAGGAGGTATTTGCAAATGACGTATCTGCAAAGGGCTGGTATCCAAGATCTATAAAGAATTTGTCAAATTTAACACCCAAAGAATAAATAATCCAATCAAGGAAGGGGCAGAAGACATGAATAAACATTTTTTTCAAAGAAGACATACAGATGGTCAACAGACACATGAAGAGATGCTCAACATCACTCATCATCAGGGAAATACAAATCAAAACCAGGATGAGATGCCACCTCGCACCCGTCAGAATGGCTAAAATTAGCACAAGAAACAACAGATGTTGGCAAGAACGCGGACAAAGGGGAAACTTCTTACACTGTTGGCAGGAATTCAACTGGGGCAGCCACACTGGAAAACAGTATGGAGGTTTCTCAAAAAGTTAAAAATAGAGCTACCCTATAACCCAGCAATTGCATTACTAGGTATTTATCCAAAGCATACAAAAATAGTGATTCAAGGGGGCACATAAACCCCAATGTTTATAGCAACATTATCAACCATGGCCAAATCATGGAAGGAGACCAAATGTCCATCAATAGATGAATGGATAAAGAAGATGTGGTATAGATATATACAATGGAATATTACTCAGCCATGAAAAAGAGTGACATCTTGCCATTTGCAACAACGTGGATGAGACTAGAGGTATTATGCTAAGCGAAATAAGTCAGAGAAAGACAAATACCATATGATTTCATTCACATGTGGAATTTAAGAAACAAACATGAACTTAGGGGAAGGGAAGAAAAAATAAGATGAAAACAGAGAGAGAGACAAACCATAAGAGACTTTAGTTAAGAGAACAAACTGAGGGGCACCTGGGTGGCTCAGTCAGTTAAGTGTCTGACTCTTGATTTGGGTTCAGGTCATGATCTCAGGATTGTGAGATCAAGCCCAGCATCAGGCTCAGTAGGGAGTCTGCTGGAAAATTTCTCCCTCTCCCTCTGCCCCACCCCCCATGGGTGCTCTCTCTCTCTCTAAAATAAATAAATAAATCTAAAAAAGAAAAAGAGAATAAACTTTGGGTTACTGGAGGGACGGTGGAGAGGATGGGCTAAATGGGTGATGGGCATTAAAGAGGGCACTTGTGATGAGAACTGGATATGATTTGTAAGTGATGAACCACTAAATTCTACTCCTGAAACCAATATCACAGTATGTGTTAACTAACTAGAATTTAGATAAAATTTGGGGGCACCTGGGTGGCTCAATCATTAAGCCTCTGCCTTCGGCCAGGGTCCTGGGATTGAGCCCCACATCTGGTTTCCTGCTCGGTGGGAAGTCTGGTTCTCCCTCTCCCACTCCCCCTGTTTGGGTTCCCTCTCTCGCTGTCTCTGTCAAATAAAGAAATAAAATCTTTTAATTAATTAATTAATTAATTAAAAATTTTGAAAAGATAAAAAGAGAACAAAGTACTTTACATGCATGTTCTGATTATCTATCTAGTCATAATTAGCCACTCCAAAACTTAGTGGCTTAAGACGATAATAATTTATTTGCTTCCGATTCTGCAATTTGGCCAAGAACTGCTTTTCAAATGTTGGATAGGGCGCCTGGGTGGCTCAGTGGGTTAAAGCCTCTGCCTTCGGCTCAGGTCATGGTCCC